>JARJDS010031045.1:0-16820 GCA_030264155.1 Atheta pasadenae | reverse complement strand
TTCGCAACTAATAGAGTGGATCAGTATTTTCAATCAAATGAAAAATTGCTCAACTTTAAGAGCAAAAATAAAATACTTAGAATGCAAATTTTGAATTGAAATAAAAAAGAGGTGAAAGGCTATCATATAAAAATAACAATTGTATAATTATATAGTTAGGAAATAAGTTATAGGCAATTTTCCATGACGTGTTTTGGAAAAAAAATAACAAGCTAGAGAAACATGAATTGCATTTTTGGATTGGAAATTAAATTTTAAACCGTATAGAAATTAAAAAAAGTTTATTTGGAGTAAATTAAAGCTCATATAATAATATAATAATTAAAATAATAAAATAATTTACAGACATTACACGCTGGTGAAAAATATTATTTTGAACACATCTTTTTAAATTGATTCAAAATTAAATTAGTTTTTATTGATGTTTCCTTCACTACACACTACTTTGAAATTTTAGTTCAAAATTTTTTATATAGATGGCAGTGTATGTACTACATTTTAATATATATTATATTTTGTAAATTTCTGACATAATATGTTAAAAATTAAAATCAACTAAAAACAAATAATTACGTTGTAAGCCATACTACATATTACCAAAATAAATAAATAAATTTCTTGGTTTTATCTCAAAATTTTCTGCGATTAAAAACTACCCCGTAATAACCCTTACATCTTAAACGGATGTCTGAGTGTTTAAATTATTAAACTTAAACTTAATAAAAGTCTGTCAGGAAATCGGGATTTGCGTCTGCTGTTAAACTAAAGCCTGCTATTTTAACTACATACTTAATTTTTACCCCCTGCTAGACATGAATATTTTGCATACTATACCTCTCTATTTATAGCGTGTTCGCGCCCCCGGCCAACGTGTGTTTATGACGCGACGCCCAACACGCCTAAGACTCCCGTCCATCCACATCCGTCACGATATGGTTAAGCCCTTTGCGCGCAATCTTACTACGTTTACTGCACATGCACACGTTTGCTTCCGTTTTTTCTAAAGATTTTAAACGCGGGCTTACGTTTACAACCTACAAACTCTTCCAACTTCCAAGATCCCCTAAAGTTTATAACATCATACAAACTGAAAGAAACGCAAGGGAAAACCATAGTGACAATAACATGGGGGTGGATTGTGACGCTGACGTCGTGAAATCTTACGGCTGGTAATTGTCTGTTGGTTGTTACACGATTTATAAATAAATTTTTTCTGTGACAGTTCCAAATGACAAATAACACGTTTAGATTTATTTTTAAACTTTAAGAAGGGTAGAAATGAAGAAATTATTAGTTCACCCTTAAATTCAAGCTTGTTAAGATTGCAAAACGTGATATTCACGCTTTTATGCTTCATCTTAACCACATATTCCTTATTATCATGATAACTGATGATAACTAACAAGAAAACGACGTACGTTTTGAGTTTATAACCACACTTTACTAACCTCAATAAAAGGTATATATAAGAGTATATAACAATCAAAATATTGTCAACTCAATCAAAATATGTCTCGTTAATAAACAGGAAACCATTGAAAGCGTTTGAATTTTGAATGCGTTTCGATTTAATACACACGTGGTATGAACACAAATGTACCCCTATGTGTACTTTAAACCTCACTTTAAGCGGGTACCAAGTCGCGGGGGTGTAGTTCATTACAAATAAATTCTGCCTACAAACTACAATGCAGATATAAAGAGTATAAACGTCATTTCAGTAAATTGTGGTTTGCAAAACGAAAGAGTCGTGACAATTTGATTAAAATGAAAAATAATTTATCGCGTTCGTTGTTTTGACGAGTTTAATGAGGACTATAAATAGATGGAGGCTGTGTCTGGTGTTATGATTAAATTGATGACTAAACAGAAACGGAAATTGTAACACAAAACTGTAACTTTGATTACAATTTACATCACACAACTGTTTTGAGTTTAATGAAATAAAATATTAAATTACAAATTTAATAAATTGGTTTCTTTGTACAAAAAAACACTAAATTACTTTAAAGTTCATTTTAAGGTTATGTTTATTCGAGGTTATTTTTAGTTTAACCTATAAATTTATACGAAAAACACTAAATCAGGGTTTATAGTAAGGTTCTGCTTATAATCCTAACCTAAAACGTTAAGTTCCTATTGTTTTTTGGGTTTAACCTATAAATTTAGTGTTTTGTTTTAGTATTAACCTCAAAAAGTTTAACTTTAATAAATAGTAACACCTTGTAAGTACTACCAGTAAACAGAACATGGTAAGTGTACTTCTACACCAAGTTGAGGGTTTGCGCGCCAGCCAGACAAAATATTGATTAATGCACGAGGGGGTGCAGCAGCCCTTCGCGCGTCTACTACTCAAAGTGCACCGGTGCACGCACATCGCATATTGCACGCATGTACTATTTGCAGATCCGGCTTCCTCTCAATCATAATTTCTTTAATACATTTAGGCATCCCAAACAAACCTACAATGTAAAAAAATTAATAATCCAGTACTGTGTTATTACCCTCAACAATATTTGATATGTCAATGTAGTCTCTCAACCCGCACGTTATACACTAAAAAAAAACCTGAACCGTTAAGTTGAAATTTTAAACAAACTATACATTTGAAGGTTACATAACCTCCAAAATATCAGAAACAATTTTATGATAAGTTGGTTGCATAACTTGATGTTTTAGGTTAAACTTAAAATTATTTATTTGTTATGTTGTGTTGTATTAAGGATGTGGGTGTGTATTGTGTAATCACAATCACAATCCCTCAACTATAGTGCTTTATGTTTTACTAAAAATAGTAAAAAGTACGGTGATGCAAATGTAGGTGATGGTGAGGAGTGAGGAGCGTGTCTCTGCGCACGTGTGTCTGATAAAAAACGTAATGCGATGCCGTTGAATGCGTTGAAGTGATATGCAAAGCGGGTGCGCAAACGGAACTCAAACTAAACAGACAACGTTTAGTGTTTGGTGAATCTCGCACGTGCGTGATTATAGGCTCGTGCGCGTGTTCACTAAATATCCATTTTTGGAATACAGACAGCCAGACAAACAGGAGGTACAGGCTTAAAATATGTGTAGAATGAACAGTATGAGCAATCGAGGGCGTTTTCGGTAAATCTGGAACATCTTCCTTCCGTTTTGAGGGTACCTTCACTTTCTTTTCATAAAAAATGAAATCTCAAATCCCATTTTAACTTTACATAACCTAAAACTTAACAAAAGGTTAAAATTATATTTGAAGGTTAAACATTTTAAGGTTAGTGATAAGCGCCCTCTGTGATTAGTAAGCTTACAACCTAAAATTTATCAGTTTTATAAAGTTTTATACACAATATCAATTGTTTATCATCTAAATCAACAAACTAAACTACAACCCTCTAAATCTTTGTTGATATAGGCATACCACATTACACATTTTGAAAAAACCAATGTCCAAAACTGATCCCCAGATAAAAATGACTCATCCTAATGGCACAATGTGCAAAATAACAAAAACGACACCAAGTGCACATTATCCGCACAATATAACCTCTATGGACATTGGTTTCAGTTTAGCATGAATCCTTAAAAAGAGATGCATAGTTTATTAACCTTTTGGATCATTGAATAGTGCGCGCACCCGAATTGAATTGAACATGTGGGTTGTCAGTTGAAGCAAACGCTTGTATGCTTGCTTGTATCGTTGCACATGAATTACGGTGCGTACGGTTTTATAACAGTACGCTGGGGTGCGCGCCCTTATCGCCCGCTCGAATCCACCCTGTCGCGAGCCAACACCAGGTGCGCACTTTTTCCACCAGCGAATGACGCGCGCGCTGGTGGCGGGCAAGCGCGTCGCGTTTAATACACCAGCGCAATGAACTGAACTTTTCACCAACAACGCCACCAAAACTTTTACAACCCCGCGTGAATTCGGTGTTGTGCACGCACAATACCACTCTAATGACTAACCCGAATGGTGAAAACAACCTCCTGAAGCTTTGTCTAGGTTTAGATTTATACAAAACTACAATGCACAAACGCGCTAGGAGTTTGGAACTCCAAATTTTCTTATTTTATTGTTAAAGTTCTTAAACTTTCAAATTATAGGGTAATTATTTTTTTAGAATAGTTTAACGGTTAAGTATTTAATATAAACAACGTCAAAGATTGTTAATCTTGAAAAAATTAATGATTTTTAGGTTTTGTGTATATTGGGTTGCCTATACATACTCAATACTAGTAGTACTTCTAACCTCAATTTTTAGTTGGTGTTTTTCTGTAAATAAACGACTATAACTTAATTGTAAACGCCAAGGAAATGAAATTAACGAAAGAACAAAAACTACAAAAGCTAAAAAGGAAAGTAGATCGCTTGCAGATAGTTCAGGCACGTTCCCTTACGTTGCCTGGCGGTTAAAAATTTGATGGTAAATCGTCGTATGTTAGAAAGAAACTTTACGCTTGCCCAACTTTTACCGGACGTCGCGAGTACGCAATGACGTGTGTCGTACTTGTAAGTCCTAAAGACACACACACGCCATTACGAGCTACGGCTTAGTACTCATAACTAATATAACGACCCTTTTCGGTGGTGGTGCCCTTGTTTATCCAGCGCACATGCGGGATAACGTTAAACGTTGGCGGACGGTGTAAAAATCGATAACGCACACCAAATCACCAATAGAGCACAATACAACCTGGTGCAATGCAAGTCTTAACGGCCTGGCCGTTGTTAGGGGGTGGGTTGTGCGTTGCAAGGTTCTCCGGCGAGTCCCCCTACAACCGATTATGCCCAACTGCCAATTATTTTGGTTTGTTTAGAACAACTGCAATTGATAACGATAAAACTGTGCTATTTGGTGTTGATTGTTGTGAAAACTTAATATTCCTACACCTGCTGGCCTTCCACTGCCACGCTTATTTGATCCAGATAGGGTCTTGGAATTAATATTCATTGACCCATAATACGAAACGTTTTAATTGCACACCAACTGGTCAAAAGCAACGTCCTTGAACGCAAACTTTTACTTCCGCAGTCTAGAACCTTATTTCCTTTCGTTTTACCAGGGTACCTTCTTCACCACACTTCAAGATTGTAGCGAGGAAACGCGTACGGCGGTTACGGAACTATCATAGCATAACGCGCGCCAAGTTCGCCCTCAACGACACCTAACGTGTGTAACGTTCCTGTTCCGCGTACGTTACATTAACGTTGATATGGGGGTGAGGTTTGGAAGGCACGTGCCCTGGATTTGCTTGTAGGAAGACAAGCGAGGGTGAAGGTTGCAGGCGTTATAGCGGGAGAGCTTTATTATATATTGGTGGTTTGGTCATTGCCAATGTGCGGGCGAGGGGTACTTTCAACGGCGCGTGCCAATAACTTGAACGACTTTCTTATTGTAACAATAACAATATAGTGAATACTTACGATTGATACGAGCAGAATACCAGAAGATGTGTGGGGAATCACAGCATATGTTGAGCACCCCTGACTTCTTTCTTAAGGAACTGCAGCTTGGCGCGTGCCAAGGAAAATCGCCAATAACAGCTGGCGCTTTTATTTACATGGTACGTGCCAAGACGGTGAGTGAACAAATCACATCTGCTCAGATTAGGGAATCAAGTCAACCCGAAATTATCAAACGATTAATACAAATACAAACAAAAACTGATGGTACGTCCCTGCAAATCATTTTGTTATCATAAAAAAACAAGAAATAGCTCCCCAGGAATACCTGGAATCATTTTTATAAAACTTGTAATCCCGAAATCTGTTATCCTGCTTATTATAAAGGAACACCTTCAATTTGTTGGTTAGAAATAACGAAAATCATCAACAAATTTCGTTTTTCTTAAAATTAGAAAAATTCAAAGAAAACGCAGTGGGTAATTTTTGTTTGTTGACTTATTGACACTTATTGGAACCCCCAAAATAAAGGGTTGAAGACACTGGAGAAAATTGAAAGATTTGCACACTTTTTGATACGAATATAAAGAAACGAAATGACAGCGTGACAGGATGTGCTCAATGCTCAATACAACACAGGGTGTACAGGTAGCTGTTACAGGTGCGCCTCCTACCTGGCTAACCTATTCATCCAACAACACAGGGTACCTATTGTATGAGAAGGTAACGCACGGTCCAGCTAACCGCAATCTTCACTTACAGAATTACAAAATTACAAAATTACAAAATACATATTTTCTCAATTGAAAAGAAAAAAATTGACGCACCACGTGTGATGTATTCATATGTCAATTGTGGTATTGAATACTAAATTTGCAGAAAATTTGTTTTCACATCCAAAAATTGAAGGTGTGCCCAACACCATCAATTGTTTTATAATTATAATTAATGGTTAATACTTACAAAAAAAATTTCTTGTTTTTTTTCTGCAGTCTGGAGTAATAAACTGGTGGTACCCCCTTGATAAGCATATATAACACCAACGTTTTTCTTCCGCATCTTGTCCCTATTGTGAAGATCCACATCGACTTCTAGTCGAGTCGCCTTGTGTGTCGCATTGTATTCGATTGTTCCTCGCGCAAGAATGAAGATTGTTTTGCAGCTTCCAGCTTTGCAGCTTTTCACTTCCAGGTTCGCCCCGAAGACCAAGGTACCCATGCGAGATTCATGCGTACGGTAGTTCCGTTTTTCGTTTCTTTTTCTTTTCATCGTTTCTTTCTTCATTGCTTCGTGGCTCTGTACGCTTGAATGGCATGTGTGCAAAAATCGTGTCGTTAGACGGCGCGACCTACCCTAAGACACGAGATTAGGTAGGGTGTGTTGTGCGGTACGCGCGCAAGACGCACGAGGCACGTGCCGTTATTGCAGCTGCAACGATTATGCACCGTATACCACCAATATAAAGTACGCAGCAATATAACGCGCGGTTATAAGAAGTATATAGGTTTTTAAGGTTTTTCAGCCAGAGAGAAGGGCGAAGGGCGACCAGGTCTATTCCGACAGATCCAAGGGCGCCTATGATTGTTTGCGACTTAGAAACAGCAAGATGACGAATATCAAAACGGAAAAGAAATCAGAAATCAATACATTGTGTTATATATTGACATTTTGTCTAGAAGGGTGTCTTGAGCTGTAACTACCCCAAGAGGGTAGACTGTAGACTTGTAGAGTACCAAATTAAAATTTCCGTTAGATGAGCGTTACCATACAGTTATTTATAGCAAATTTTTGAAACTGTTGGAAACACTAAACTTTAAACGTCAAATATATAACCAAACCTTAAATAATTGCAATTACAAACAAGTACAATGACATACCATGAACCAAACTAATAAAATCTACAAATTTATAAGCTGAGAACTTAAAATTCCAAAAATAAAAATTCAAAATCCAAAAACTCAACCGTTTTTTGCAACTAAATTTCACTCCCTATAAAGCAATGTGGTACCTTCAAAAATCCTTTGGTAAGTACGAACCTTCTTGTTTCAAGTTACACGTTACAAGTTGTGTAAATGTGCTTACATCTAACCCATTTTTCTTCTTTCTATTTTTTGCATCATTTACATCTTGAGTGCCGTAAATCGTGAGATAGTTTAAAGATTCTCACATAAACGCCGCACCATGTTCGTGATTAACATAATCTACCGCTTCCGACATGGGCTGACGCTGACAACTCTTCTCCTCCAGCTTCCTTCAATCCTTGGTTCCTTATTTTTTGTTTTATGCCATGAATTCGCTTACCATACTTTACCTCACTTACCATACCTCCAATTTAGGTACCAGGTACTAGTATGGTTAGCAAAGGCGTAAAAACGTAATGAATTCAGGTTCATTACTTAGGGTTGACTGAACGTAAACACAAAACATAAAGTTAGCATGTGTAATTAAAAAAAACAAAAAGGTAACCCTTAGGTTTGGACTTACTTATACACTTTAAGATGCAAATTGGTGTGATGGGATGTGAAATCCCTACAACGTACAAGCAGATAAGATGATAATGAAGATAGTGAGTATGCAGATTGAATGGTCCAGACTCCAGATGCTCAGAACTATTGGACTGTGAGACTTTGAGATCCTATAACCAAATACAATTATTTGTTTCGTTTATTGGATTACCTGAACCTGTAATTTTCTTCTTTTCTGTTTATCGTCTGTTCTTAACGAAGTTTTTTAATCAAATATTTATTTCTTATATAAGTACGTAATTGTAAAGCCTACCTTCAAGTTGTACTCAATGTACGTTGTGTAAAGGAAGTACGCACGGTGCACAGAAGCTTGATGGTGTTCCGGCGGAAGTTTTCTTACTTGTTCTTCTTGTTTTACTTGCGATACTTGTGATTCTAATAAAGAAACAACCTGTGCTTTTATCGTAGTAGCCTTGGCTTGCTAATATTTGCCTTTGTAGTACTAACAGCTTTTGTTTTTTTGTTTATTATCAAGTATGCGCTGATTTTTACCGCAACCAACAAACAAAAAACATATATGAGTAGACATAAAACAAGTGCATACCTAATAGCACAACATCAATATACCTTTGGTGTTTATCAAACAAAACTAAAATTGCAGTGCGGGAATAACTAGTGAATAAATGGTAAGTTTAGTTTTTGTTATAAATTAAAATAACAACGTTGTCTTTATTTTATTTAAAGGTACCACGTGTTACTACGCGTATTTAAATCTTGAATAGAAGTAGTAAAGCGCAAAACTGAGGAATACGAATGCGAAATTTGCGTTGGTTAAGTTCATGATGTTTAAACACATTGTTCGCATTGATCTTTATCTACGCACCGTACCATGGAATACCGTGGGGTACCACCAACACTCACAATTCACCCCAAGTGTAAGTGCAAGCTACTGCAAAGCTTCGAGTTAAAGATCTGCACAGTTGAGATAAGAAATTTTATCTTTGCACATCAGTAAGGACCTTAAAGGTAAATATAATAAATAAAATAAAAATTACTTGATTATTATAGATATTAAAGATAAAGGTGCAATTGTTTATTGCTATTATTTTTTAGTTAAGAAGAATTTGTTGAATTTAAAGAAAATTTTACCAATTTACTTATGGTGTGGCACCAGTAACCTACCTTAACCTACTAAAGCTACCGACCTACCAAGAATTTATACGGCACCCTTTGATTTAAGATACCAATCACCTATCGCGCTTTCTTCAACTTAAAGGTTTAGTGATGGTTTGGGGTGGCATTGACAATTTGTACTTAGGTATTTGACCATACTTGACCTAAAAGTATTGGTATGGTCCTCAAAGATTCCACACGATAAGATATATCAAAATTGTGGATATTTCCAAGATCCAAGGACTGTTAGTAATAAAACTCATTCATAAAATTGCACCGACCGTTGCCATCCAACAAAAAATCAACGTAAATGTTAAAAAAATGAATGGCGTCTACTGCTTTTCTTTGTGCAAGATGTCAATAGAGGTACCAAGAGGTACCAGATAAATTTACGACTGATAACAGTGAGTAGCAAGGTTAAAGTAAATGAACTCATTCATAATTTTTTTTACGTTTTAAAGCCGGATGTAAGTTAGTCCTCACTAAAAAATCACCGTGATATTTTGGTTGGTTGCAATTGAAGGTAATGGTAATCCAAAGCATGCCAAGGTATTCCAGTTATTATATATAAAAAATAGATAACAGGAATGTGAGTGTGTTGTCGTTTATTGACACACAGATCAAACTAAATATATTCTGTTTGATTTTCTTGGTAAATTATTTTCACACAGTAGGTACAATAAATATCATATTATCGGAATAATTGTTTGATGGTACTGCCGACACCGGCGCCATGCTTGCTACACATATGAATAGATACTATTCACTACTAACAAGAACCCAGACTTTGTTGTGGTGTTTTTTTCTGGAAATCTTGGAATTGGAAATAAAACCTGTAGTTTGTTCTATTCCACTTCCTAGATTCTCAGAGTTTGTTAAAAATACTTATAGCTCTTTTCGGAGATTTTACTTTTCAGTAAAAGGACTCAAATCCCACATCCCACGTGAATTTTAAAGTTGGACTTCAAGTAGGAAACGTTTCAAGACATAAAAACGTCGCTTTGAGGTCGTTGTTCAACTTGCTATAATGATTGAATGGATCACCTCTTGGAACTTGGAAACTAGGAAACTTGGTAACAATATTCCTCATTCACTTGTACATACGGTACACACATAACATGAGCTTCAGTTACTTCAGTTACTTGTGTTACTTGTCAATGTTTGTATTTTATTAGTTTTTTTTGCGTTTGATGCTAACGTTTCAGTGATTTTTTTGTTTGGGGAATAGTGCAAGAAGCTGTAAAATTGATAAGATAAACCACACAATCGTGATTGTTGTGGGAATGCATGACAATACATTTTCACGGAGTTTTTACTGTTTGTTTCGTAATTTATTGGTACAAGTGAACAAATTTGGAGCAAATTTTTAACAACAGACCACACAGTGTTACAAATAACTTACAAATAATTTACAAATGACTAACAACAACAATTATTTAGATTTTTAAGTTCCGTAAGGTTTAAATCTGAAGATTTTTTGACGTAACAAAGACTTGTGTGATAAGATGTGTATTGGGTTGCATACAATAAGACTCAATATTTCAATATTTTAATTATGTTTTAAATTTTATTTTAGTACTACTATGAGGATAATAATACTCTTAAAAAAGTATCGATGGATAACTATAATTCAAAAGCCACTGAAGAAGATGAGAAAGAAAAAACCCTAAAAATGGAAAGAAAGTGGCATAAAAACCACTACAAATCATTCCCTTTCACCTTTCTTTCATCTCAAAACTTACTTTGTAATTAGTCTAAAACCTACCAAAAATTTCCGAAACTATGGTGCCATTATTTTTGGCGCTCCGTCTTGATTTGTCGGCTTCTTTTGTCAATTATAACCGCAGTTTATTGTTTTATGAACCGCCATGTCCTGTGCGGCGTCATTTTAATGACGTATTACGACTGCTTGCAACAAGAATTACTAACGGTATTTTAACGAACACCAGAGATGATGCTGCACGACTAACAAGTGCAAGAACAAGTGTAACTTCTTGATTTGGCGCGCTTTTGCACACAAACATTTACTGATCATATGTTTCAACGTGTTGCAGTTTACTCCGAAGAGCCTGAACAAGCCTGAAGACCACAAGCCAGTATTCTGTGTTAGAAAGAAATAACCCAACCACAAGAGGATAGATGAGAAGCACAAATGCAAAAGTTTACTAAAAGCGCGCCAAAACAAGCCAGAAACCACAAATCACTTTCGGTGGTAATTATCTGGTCACGCAAGAATTAAAAACGAAATTCGCGCCAAATTCCAAAAAATTTTTTGTTCAACAGAAATATTAAATTTTGGGTTATAACGGTTTTAATCAAGTGTGTTGTTTATTGATGGATTTTTCCTTCTGGTTTTAAGATTTTGGTAAGATTTTGGTAAAATTATAAGTTAGTAAGATGGTAAGAGTCTTTTCTTCTGGTTTTTAGTAGATAACAGTCGCGGTAAAATAAATCCAAGCCAAGAGGCGGTATTTTATTTTATCAGCCATAGAAATCTAAGCGTTTCTCTCTTGAGACTGCAATCTAAAGCTTCGTCGAACAAAACACCAGCACTGCCGGCAACCAGCTTAAGTCAAGTACACGTCAAGTGCATGCGTAAGGAAAAATTTCATATTCTATGCTTGCGCGCTTTCTTACCCAGAAAAATACCGCTGAACATCAAATCAACTTGCAGCAAGGGCAGACACCGACGACAAACCGACTTTTACCTAGTAGCTGAATTTTATTGTAAGTATTCACTTGTTCAACTGTCATTTAAACAAACAATTTTTTGTTTTTTGGTTAAAAAAATTAATTTTTTTGTTGTAAATTAATTTTAGTTATAATTAAATTCAAAGTCAGTGTCCAATTTAACAGTTCTGAACACAATAAGAATGTTTAGTAACGTACCAGCATGCGTTAATCTCCAATTAATTATTCCCAAAGCTTCTTGTTACTTTTATGACTCAATTCCCGCCAACTTTCGCGCCTATTATGCAACGATTCAATGAATTACACTTCTCGGGATTACAAACCAAGAAGAATGTGTGTGCTCAACTAACATAAAATTAAATCAAATAAACAACAATCGCAACGTGCTAAAAATTACCAACGAATGAAAAGAGTAAGAAAGTAAGACAATCTCACTCTCATCAAATATTTGCCTTGTTTACTTCCCGCCAAAACAATCACAACCCGCGCGCAGCACGCATTTTTCAGGTAATCGAGCGCGATTTTTTAAACCAGGGGCGTGCGTCAAACAAATATTTACTGTACACGCAAATAATTCGAAGAAAAACTACGAATTAGTATTTGTTTAGATATAACAAAATATATTGATAACAGTGTGTTAATTTTTGTTTGTGATAATTGATAGTGTGTGGGTTTTTGTTAATTTTTTGTTATTTTTGAAGGTTTTGGTACGCCACTGGTTTGGTTCAACCTGGACCGGCGGATCAGGTTTTTTTCGATAGGGTAACGACCCGAATTTAAATTCCCTTCAATCGTGTCGGTTAGAGGCCTACCAGCTAGCCAACAAGCCAAAACAAGACAAGAAGACAAATCAAAAAAAAGGAACTGAATAAAATAAAAAAAATGAGGAAAGTAGAAAAGGTTGCATCGACACAATAAAGAAAAAAAATGCAATAACTACCTAACTATCTAGGAATACAATTGAACACAAGAATTAGATGTGCAAATTGATTCTAGATATTTTTTTCTTTATTTTCTTACAAAAGCTCTTCACTTTGAACGTAAAAAGGATTTCTAACGGTTTATTAAACATTTTTCAATTAATTTTGTTATCTAACTCATAACATAACCTTGAAATAATTTTTTAAATAACATTTTATTGTTGGAAATCTAATTTTACGTTTTAATTTATCTCATTATGTTAAGTTTTAGTAATTAACTTCAACATTTGTAACTTTTCTTGTGTTAATTCTTAGTTTTAGTGTATAGTTACAATCCTTTCATCGGTTGGGCCAGTTAGAGACCCTGAGAAGTGCACGTGAAGCCCTTAAACTTAAATGCTCCGAAAGAATTTCGACGTCTTGTGGGAAGAATCTTCATTTCCTCTCGCAGTGGCGTGGAGCAACGCGACCCTCTAATTGATTTTATTACATAATGATGGCGTGAGCACCAAACGAAATTGTAGACTGGTCGGCCTTGGTGGTTGTTGTTTTGGTCACGGCGACGACGGCCAACGATGTCGAGATCTTTCCCAGAAGGAAAAAATTGTTAGATTTTATTACACGTTCTGTACATTTACACTAATATCAAAACCAACGGTTATATTTGTTTATAGTTTTATAGGTTTTTAGTTTTTTAGGTTAATTGTAATAACTTTAGTTGGTTATATTGTGTGTAGATGTCGTTACTTGCATTTTTATTTAATTTTGAAGGTTAATTCAGTGTTTTCTAACTTTTTTCGTTATGATAACAAAAAATATTTATTTTTAGGTTAGTAACTTGTCACTTAAATAATTTTTCTAACCTCAAAACTAGTGTTTTAAGATCAAAATCTTATTTTGATAAAAAATATTGTTTATTACAAATAATCAATAACTATAAACAAATACTTACATTTGTATCAATATTTAAATTGTTTATTTATGGTATTACCAATAACTGATAAGATTTGTCTTGAAATCTAAATATTTCTAATGTAAATCTTGAAAATTTGGCTGAATACATTGCGTTTGTAATGTGGAATTGTGAGATTGCAAAACGTAACGCTGAATAATAATATTTATTGTTTAAACAACGAAATAAAAAACAATATTGACATATATTACAAATGTAACAATATTATCACAGATAATGAGGCCTCAACGGATTTTCGTGTGGTAGCACTAGAGCAAGCACATCAATGCGCATCGCGCACTTTTTTCCCGCTAAAAATTTATCATCGCATACAAAACGGTTTATCAAATTTCTAACGGCTGTTTTCTAAGTTTGTGAGTGCAACAGCATCGTCAGCATCAATAACTTCAACAATACAGATCACACAGACTCACTATGAGTTGTTTAATCACCACATTAATATTTCCAAAAAAAATACAAATAAAAATCGATAAAAATCAAAATATAACGAAATATAATAATGCAAATCATTAAAACTACAATTTCTAAAGTTAAAACATAAATATTTATTATTTTTGACACATAACCTAAAATTAATTCAAAACTAACCTAAAATTAACATAAACTAACCTCAATTCTAGGTTATAATTGAATTCCAAACAAGTTTCTAACCTCAAAGTTAAACTTCTAGTATCTAACCTTAAATTAACTTAAAACTAACCTAAATTTAACCTAAAAATTAACCTACAACTTTAGTTTGATAAAAATTTTAACCTAAAACTTAAGTTTTTACACATATTTTTATGTTTACCAACACACAATCATCAAATATTCGAAAACTTTGCAACTAAATGCAATAATTGTAAATAATAAACTAGAAAACTGAACGCGTAACAAAATTTATAAATAAATAAATAAATGTCTAAATCGTACTATCTATCAAAAACCGATGCCTTTTTGAACTTTTGCGTTTCGTTTTGCGTTGATGTGTAATAATTCGCGCAGTTTCACACTCAAATCGCAATGATGTTTTAATTATAGCTCCGGTTCTACTGCATCATTCCACATTTCACAGAAATAACGATAATTAGTATTAAGAAAAACATTAGTGTAATTGCAGTGTATCTTAATGCGTTTAATAGTTTGCACTTTGTGCACGCTTTTAACTTAACTTTTCAACTTTTATCTTTCAACTCGTGCAACATTTTTTTGCTAATGCACATCATCGTTGGTTGTTTTTGCAAAATACTTTTTAATCACTTGGTACGCATCATACCACACAAAAGAAAAGACAAGTGCTAAATTTGAAGGGCGTTGTTTCGTAACCTGTTGGTGTGGTTCTTAGTTTTTGACGTTTTATTTTTGACACGCACCAAAACGTGTGATTGATGAAGACAATTCGTTTCGTTTGGAATTTAACTTGTTGTATTCACTGCCACAATCGATCTTCTTTGGTATTTTCGTTGTTAAAATGTTGTTTTTTAAAGAAAATGTCAAGTTAGGTTAAGTTAGGTTAGGTAAAGTTAGGTTATGTTAAGAAAAAGCAAATAAATCAAAAAATTAGTAAATCCAATTGGATTTGGATCCAATTAAAATACCCATGGTTATATTAAGTAATAATGACTTAAGTCACATATTTGCACATCTGTTGTGTACTGCTTTGTACTGCGCATGCGTTTTTTCTTTAAATTTTCACTTCAAAGTGGTACAAAGTACAAAAGTACTGAATAATTACTTTTGACTGAACTTTAAGTCAACTTTAAATCATTATTTTAAATTGTGACTTAATTCATCTTTAGTTTTGTTTGCAGATGGCAGTACTACAACTACAACTACAATCATTAAAGTATGAAAGTATGAAAACATCAACAGATTTCAGCTTAAGACTTAACCTAGCTTGGGTTTAAAGCAACTCTGTGAACAACTCGTTGAAGTTCATTGTACGAAGTGGCGGTTGGAAGTTGGATGCAACCTCATCTCTCTCCCTCCGCCCCACTTCATACCGCGAAGATACACAGGACACAATCGTGCAGACTCAGACTTGAACTTAGCAGGCTGCACAGGCGCAGCACGGTTTTTATTTCAGGCGTTCAGGCAAGTTACAATTTACAGCACAGTTGCAGCAATGCGTTGGTCATCAACTCCCGCAATGTTTTTGTTAAGAAATAAAAGTATTGGGATGTTGGGGATATTGTGATGTTGGGTAATTTTGTAATTCGACTAATGACACAATGGCGCACGCGACGTATGTCACGTTTTTGTACGTAATTGTACTTTACATTTGGCATGACAATATAATTTACAAAATGTCGTACATTCCAATAAAAAGAGATAAATAAGAAATAATTAAAAAAACAAAGAAAATAAGAAGTAAATTAAAAAAAACAAGAAGAAATAAGACAAAATGAAAGAAAAATTAAGAAAAGCTGAGAAAAAATAAAAATAGTAAACAATATAAGTAAAAATAAGAAAGACATAAGAATGTTAAGTAATTTTGACGTCCCTTAAAGCAACTTAGGTTAACTTTAAGTAGATTTACGTCGACTAAAAATCTTAAAGTTAAAAAACACATTAAAATATTTAAAGTACAGTTAATTTTTACCCGAACTGAAATTGGTTTAGTTTAAGGCAATTGTAAACGTACAATACAAATATTTATGTGGTACACAAATGTTAACCTTGATTTGTACAGTTTTTGTTATAGTTGTTCAGTTTTTGCTGAGTTTGGTTGATAACTCACACGCGGTTGAAATTACAAATCTAAAAATATGGTATACAAACTTGTGGTACTACTCCAATTTGTGGTTTGGTGTTGGCGTTACTTTTAGGGTGAGTCCGCGATTCGTGCACACGTCGGTCATGTCAAAAAATAAAAGTTTTTGATGCCGCATAAGGAATCATTAGAAGAAAAGAGTAAGGTGCTTGGTCTACGTGTTTAGTTGGCGAGTCCGGGACCGAACGGAGCTCGACCGCGCTAGACCGCATCTATTGTTATGCAAATTAGGGTTCAATGCAAAGAAAGAAAAAAAACTTTTTTTGAAACAATGTCTACATATTTAAAAATGGTACACTATTGGATAGGAAATTAAATTCTGATTAAAATGATATAAAATTCTAGGAATAAATAATAAAATAATAATTAAAAAAATAATAATAAAAATAATAATAAAATAATAATAAAATAATAACAAAATAATAATAAAATAATAATAAAATAATAACAAAATAATAAT
>JARJDS010030950.1:0-24617 GCA_030264155.1 Atheta pasadenae | reverse complement strand
TATTGATCTTGCCTTCAAACGCAACGCAATCGAGTAATTATGAAAATATGCCATTTTTTCCACGTCCTTTGCCAATTCTCAAGGACTTTATATTCCTAAGTCTCTCCCAAGCGTGTTGGCGTGAAATTAAAAACAGACGTCGAGAGATAAAACGAAAAAACGTCGGTAAGGTACCAGCATTTTCTACATTCGATGACGACATGGTTGAAAACTCTTGAGTTGTGATTACATTCTAACAAAACATTAAGTGAAGAAGAAGATAATCAGTCTGGAAAGTAAATACAGCCTACAAAGAACAGGTGTTGTTTTTTGTATTTTATATCAGTTGACAGGTATTTGGTAATTCAATGTCGGCGTGAATTTAAATTTATAATTTAAATTATCAATTGAGCGTTAACAATGACCTTTGATAAGATAATAATATAATGACGACAATAATTAAATAATCAAGGTTTCATGCATAAAAAAAAACAAAAACAAAACTTTTTTGGTTTAACCTCAAAATGTGTTTGAGTAGGCAACCAAATGTACACAAGATTAGTAATATTACGTATAATACGCATATTACATCCAACAGCTTTCGATGGATGCTGAGAGAGAAATAATTAGAGTATATTGATTGTGGATTACATCAAATTAGAAGTATTAAACACGTGTCAAATATACAGTGTGTTTTTAGTACATTACAATAATTTTTTTCAACCAAAAACAAACACTATTAATTTTTGGTGGTAATGTTATTGTATATTATTATTAATAACTCTAAAACTAATTAACTTGTCACAAATATTGATAATAATTCCGGTGCAATAATATCCTGATAATAATTCTGAAAATTGACAGTTCATGTTTCAATAATTTACTATATCGTAAATATAGTCTACGATTATTTATTTAATCGCATGAGTATACGAACTAAAATGCTATGAATGTTTAATTTCTAATGTGATTTACGTTAGTTATGTGAAGGATGTGAAGGAAACAGGCTGGTTGACGAATCAAAACGCATCGAAGCGGAACAAATTGTTTGGAATGTCATAAATGTTTATTGCGTGCATTGCTGTCAAGTGAATGTATTTAAAATATGAAGAAGTGATATGACAAATGCGGGAGTTCATCTTACAGCTAGACGTCTATCAAATTGAATAACTAACAGTAAATGGAAAACAAGCAAAAAACAATAGGAAATTATTAACTGCAAATGGAAATTTAAATTTAAAAAAAACAAAGTTTGTTGGGTTTACTTTGGTTAAGAAAGTTACATAACTATAACTTAGTCATTGTGTTTAAAATTGTAAAGTTGGTTGCCTAGCATGAAACACTAAAGTTTAATTTTTATTCTCTATGTTTTATTTTGTTTTCAACTGTCTTGATTTTCATCACTTCTGTGTGTTTTGACATCTAAACAAAACATTTCGTTGTTTTACTCCTAAAAAAAAACAATAGAATTAGTAGCAAAAAAAACAAATAAAATGATGAAATAAAAACATGTGTAATGTAACTATTAACATTAATAATAAAGATTTTATCAATCTATTACGAGAATAATATTAAAATCCATGAAAGTCTTGTGAGAAAAACCAGAAACAAAAAAAAACAAAAAGGTCATTCAACTAGTATACTAGTCTTCAACTATTACTCCTCGATTTAACGATTATGCACCGTAAACCGCCTCCACAAATTGCTCTTCCACCTCCTGTTCGTCGTTTTAGCCGTCAACTTCGCAAACGTTACTCTTCAACTTTTTTCTTTCTCTTGGTGCGCTTGTTCTTCATCGCATATTCTGCCAAGTAATGTTGCATGTAACTCCTCCACGATCGCATTCTTTACATGTCTTCTTCCTTCAAAGAAGAGTCTTTGGTTCTACTAGTGCTTCAATCCTTCTAAAGGTATAGAGTATAGACGAACTAAACGATTACTTATTACTACACAGCAAGTACAACAACAAGTACAAGTAACAGCTAAACGTTTGGATGTACGACAAGCAAAGTTTTGAAAAAAATCTCAACATAAACGTTTTAACAAATCAGCGACATACCTCCAAGGTGCGCTCGACTAGCAATGCGTGTAAGCGCACTCTTTGCCAAAGTCTTGTCTAGTGTTGTCTTGTACGTTCATGGTGGTATGGTTCCAAGTTCGCGGTACGCCACGGCTTGTTAGGCTCATTGCTAGCTAGGTTCTTGAACTTTTTCAGCTGGCGCACAACATTTTACTTGTAGAGACACTTGGGACTGAACACAAATTTGCAGAACATGACATTTACAAAAAAAATTTAACTAAGTGTTACTGTTACAATAATAGTTTTGTTTCTTTAAAATGTTTGTTTTTTGTTTTGTTTTTGGTGTGTTTTTTTTGTTTTGTTTTTTTGTTGATTTTTCTAAAGATGTTCAATTGTTTTTGAGGTAACTTGATTTTTTTAACACTTTGTAGGTTTATACTGTTATAGGAAGTAATTTTTATTTATTCTGGACATTATTATTGCTCATAATTAATATTAACATATTTATCTCATGAATAAATATGATTGCTGTCGGTAAATACCTAAATTATTATGCAGATGTACATTGTTGCAGGTATTATAAGATAATGTGCATTAAAAATTCATTTCCACGCTTGCAGTGAACATCTACATTCATTAGTGTGAAGTTTTCATAAATACAATTAACCCAACGGGTATGAAATACGAAGATTTCTGTCGATATTGGTTCAGATAGGTTTGTAATTGAGTTATATTGCGCTGCCATCGGAAATTATGACATTCCAAATGAGATACTAAAATTCACTGCGTAATTATGTAAATGATATAACTCGATTACGATAAGTAGAAATCTAAAATTAAAATTTAATTAACGTTTAACTTTTTCCGTAAATAATTCTTTCTTTTGCTTTGGTTTGGTTTGTTTTAGTTTGGTTGTTTGTTGTGGTTATTGATTTTGTTTTGTGTTTGTTTTGTTTCAACATAATTCAATTTCAAACGCAAAAAAATGTTTGCCTTTAACCCTAACGAAGAAGGCAATTAAATCCGCTGTCAAAATTGCACGCGTATGGCCTGTCATTTGCATTTGAACTTGACTGCGTGTAGGAAATGCAAATCGACAACGACGTACAAGTTTGCACTTGAAGGTTTACGAGTGTTACGACGTTAAGACGCATTGGGATGAAATCTAATAGAATTTTAACCTCGGCGATGCATCTGAGGACGTGTGGGTGGCATGCAAATTGGCTCAGTCATCCTTTCAACGTTTTCCTTCTTCTCAAGATCTTTTTCTGAATAATTTACATCGCTTATTGACATTGGAAGTTGTAAATTTTTTATTCAATTTTCTGAAGTTATTTTACTTTCATCGCCTGTAGTTCAAAAGTTATGAATTATTATTATTTAGTTTGAACTGAAATATTAAATTTAGTTAATTATGAGTGTAATTTAAAAAGTTGATGTCATTATACAGGGTGGTTCGTAAGTTATTCAAGTTTTAAAAATAAATTGATTTTTTTGTATTTTTTTTATTAAATATCAAATAATTCTTGAACCACTCAGTATAATTTAATGATTTTTTTAAATTATACATTGTAATACTTGTATATTATATTGGTAAAAGAATTCTGTAAAAATATTAATTAGTGTTCGAGTTATTCGCATTTAAAGTTCAAATCATTTTTTGTTATGCTATTCCACGAACATTCTGTTGACATTCTGTCATTTTCTTCCAATTACTCGTCGTTTAACAAGCAAAAACTTGTTTTTATTAAATTCTTTCGTCAACAAGATTCATTTATTCCACGTAGGTAGTTCTGTGATAAAAATGTTGTCATTAAAATCAAATTAGAAACGAATCCGCGTGAAAGTTGTGTGGAAAATACATTATGAATGTTTTTGGACATTTAGTTCGTTTTGTCAACGCCATCTACGTTCGCTGATTAAACATTTGGAAAATTATTAGTTTGCGAATGCTTCCGACCCGATGACGATGCATTTACCAGTATTTGCTATGCGACAGTCTGACAGATATGAAAATGAACGAAAATCGATATCAAACACGATTTGCGCGACACTGGGCGTTAATACAAAACCAACACACTTCTCCACAACAATATTTCCTAAATAATCATTGAATAATTTTGTAATATTTTGGTTGTTAATGTTGTTTCATGTTGTTTGTTTTAATTAACGAGAAATATTCAGTTGGTTAGTTTAAATAATATTAATTGCGTGGTATTTGATCAATTTGCTGTTTGTTTTTGAAAGTATACCGTGGATATTTTTCTCAATGTCGTCAAATTGCAATACATATATCAATCGAACGTGTTATTCGTGCATTTTCTCGCTTTCCGCTCATATTGCATCATTGCAGGATCTCAAATGCACGCAAACACGTTATTCTAACTCATATTTTACGACGAGCGCAATAATGTTTGTCATAAATCATGGTTATGGTGGTTAATGGGATTAAAATGTCTTGAAACGTTTTATTAAAGTAATGTAAAAATCTTCTAGGTCGTTAACGCGTTAATTCAAATTGTAATTATTCAAGTTTAGCAACGCTGGTACGTTTCATCAAAAAATGTTACTAGAATAAAATTTAGGTTATGTTATTCCAAACAACTTTTGTTTAAAACATTTTTTGATATTTTGAATAGAAATGTTTGTATTTGTAATTAACGTTTCATTTTATTGAATTTCAGGATTTCCTGGAGATGAACGAGGATATTTTGGACCATGGAAAACATGCAAAATGTTATTATATCACCGCGAACGTTGCGGAAAAGACGATTCAAGATTTCGCCCATCCGGTAAGTGTTTGGACACCCTGTCAGGGTTAACTTGAGTTGAATAACAGTATTATTTCCGTGGTAAATTCTATACTAACCACTTAAATATTGTTACTAGTTACTACAAGTCATAGTAAAAGTTGGTTATGTCAAAACAACCGTTTTAGTAAACAAGGCAGACGAAAATAATCGACTAATTAAGAAAAACCGTATTGTTAAACCCGTTGACGTTGTCTTTTGTTACATCGCGAGTTCTCACCAGCTTCCGACACATTCCCGCCGTTTTACGACGAACAACAATGTTAATCATGCTCTTCTTCTTATTTACTTCTTGTGCAGTAGTAGTTGCACATATGTAACAATTGCAACACAAGATCTCGAATTTGCTCGCTTCTTTTACCTCTCTGCTCTTATTCCGCGTATTCCCCAGCTTGTTGTTAAGAGCACCGCACTCAGAGCAACAATAAAGAATGAAGACGAAGAACAATGCAATAAAGTCGACGCTGCGGAAACTTTCTAACAGTTCTTGCAATCTGTTCGTAGCGTTCGCACACACCATCCTTCGACTTGGATGGATATTTCGCTCGTTTCCGTTCATTTTGCTATTATTCGTCGTTTCGTTGACACCGCGTCGTGTTCCGCCGCGTTAAAGGTTTTATCTACGCCGCATTGTTGGTTAATGTTTAGTTTTGCATCTTCTAATACAAATAAAGAAAAAAACACAACAAGTGCGGTGTGATTCTTTGGAGTAGCTGTATTTATTGGCAGTTAGATTGTTTGAAGTGACAGACAGTGTTGTCTTGACCGTGAACCAATGTTTCAGTCGTCGTATGGGTGGCCGGTTTGATGGCAGCGGTTGGAGTTGCCGTCCTCGGTGTGTTCTGCTTCCTGAGCGTCCTCCAGCTCGCTATGCTCAGCTCCAAGGAAAAGGTCGTGATGAAATATAGTGTGGTAGTGATCCTCAAATTGGCCCTTGGATTACTTGCAAGTAAGTATCATCTACTATCAGTTTTTTGTTAAAATATTGTAACACTTGGTAGAAGGATGTAATAGATCAAAACCTTAAGGACCTTATTAAGTTAAGATGAAAAGGAAACCTTTTTCTCCCACTTTCCGGTCTCGGGAAGCTGCTACTTAACATTGGTGACGTCAAACTCGCCGCAAGCCGCGTTTCTGATATCTGCGAATTATAGATCATTACGCGTGGGTAGTGTAAGCTAATAAAAAAACTAGCCCTTGATTTTATGCGTTACAAACCCCTTGGAAATTCGCTTCTAAAGCGAGGGTTATTTTTGTAAAGGAAAATTACTAGCAAGCTGCATGTAATTTATGACTGCGTCTATATATCACATTTTCACTTGCTTTTATGTGTTTCCGCTTTGCCTTTGCAGCGCTGCTTGCGATCGCCGCCGCCGGTTTGTTCGCCATGCAAGCGGACGAACGCGACAACAATGGGTTCCATATTACACGGGGGCCGGCGTTTTATATACAGGTTTGTACACAAATACTTACACAACTAATTTATTTCTTATTTAAAACAATTGAGCAAGCTCTGTATTTGTACTTTTGTTTTCGTGTTTGTTTGAAATTTCTAAGCCTACTTGATTGTTTGTTATTTGGTATTAAACAAGTTTTGTTTTTTTCAGATTATGCTAATACTGTTGAATGCCATTCTGTTCGTTATGTCTTTGTATGACATGTTGTTCGCCAGAAAGGACGGCGGTGATCCTACTAAAACCACCGCCAACGTAGAATCGACGACTTACGGCAACCCTGGGTTTCGGGAGCGGCCGCCTGCGTCTGGTGAGTACTGAATTTCTACTAATCGGCTTATTCTTTTTAAATGCTCAAGAAAACGTTTTTCTTTTCTTGGGCAAAAACATATTTGTTAGGGTAGTTATTAAGAATTAGTTGACTGCGGAAAAGTATTAATAAGTCTAAGATAATTGGAAAAACATTACCAATTAAAATATAATCAAAACCGTATTTTTTTTAATGGTTATTTATTTGTGTGAATGTGTAGCCATGCACATCTCTATTGAAACTTTTCCATTCGCTTTTCATCTCATTGTATGATCTACCTTTTGACATGTGCATGCTTTATTCATGTCTTCCGGTAGCCATTCACTTCCGTGAATATGTTCAATGAATCGTAAATTATCCTTTTCAGCCAGCGGGATATCGATGACGGACGCGAGTGGCAAGATGTTCGCGTCGAACGGCAGCATGATGTCGATGAACACAACGTCAACGACGATCGGCTCCAACGGCTCGACGTTGTCCTCAGTGACGCGCTCGCCGCCGCTTCGTTCCAGCCTCAAAAAACCTAAACCGAAGGACGGATTGGGCATCCAGAATCCCGGCTACTCGGGCCATTCACCGACCTTCTCCCGCAACGGCAGCATGAAGAAAGTTCGGATACAAACGCACAGCACCGAAGTGTAGGAGGCAATGGCGGCGGCGAAATCGATGCGTCATGCGCGAAACAAGCAACAAGTATAAAAACGACATAATAGCGCACATACTAAAAGGGTAAAACGAAGAAAACAAAACAAATTCCGTCCATTTATCTTTTATTCTTAGCATAAAATGATGCAAGTCATATTGTCAAACACGTCCTGGAAATTAATAGCTGGGGGTATTTATTATCGTTTTTTATTCTATTTTTTTGTGATTTATATTTTTATTATCGGATTAATACTTTGATGGTATCTTTATTGCATATTATTATAAATAATATTTTTGTTGTTCAGTGCCCATTCCAAGAATGGGACGATTTTAGATTTTATTGTTTTGATTATTCTTTTTATTTAGAAATTAGTGTACTTTACGTACCTTACGTTTTTGGTCATTTTTTGGTCACACTTATTTAGCGCTTAACTGTACCCGAACGAAACTTTGTTGGCGTCAAGACACGAACAGTCTTGAGAACTCGAGACACACAAGTTTTGAGACAAAACGTTAATTGCAGAATACTAATTAACGTTTTGCAGTGCAATTAGTAATACTTTAGATATATTCTGGCATTTCTGTACATAAATAATGAATGCTTTATGCAAATGACGATGAATTAGGCGTGGAAAATTCCTAATGCCAACAGCGCGTTAGGGACTGACGTTATTTCAGTCGAGCAAAACCGGCCGGAAACTTGTGAGAGCTGCAGATTTGACGGAAATCGTTAACGCAGAAAAACGAAAACGTTATGCGAGGGGTTAAAAGAGAAGCAATTAGTTTCGATGTAGCTACACAGCCTACTAACAAATAAAACAAACACAAACAAATCACAAAACACTTGAAACTTACACATTAAGTTACATTTTGTTGCGAAAACAAATGAACATAAACAAAACCAATGTGCCGAATTTTTTTACACGATAATAATCAAGTGTGTGGAATATAAATAATTTCGTAGTTTGAGTAATTTTGTTTTAATGACAAAATTTTTCAATTGCATTTGATGCATAACAATAATAAATTGTTTGTATGTTTATTACGAATAAATATTATAAAAATTCTGATTTGATTTGATTCATTTATGTGTGCCTGTCAAACGAACCGGATGAATAGTTTATGGTGAGTTTTGATGATTTAATATTTTGGGTTGTGACAGGATCACTGGAGGCAAACGAATTTTTGCTGTCGTTTTGCTGTAGATGAGTTTTCACTTTGTGAGGAAATGGATTTTTTGTGGGCGGCGCTGTGTTTGCATGACAAACTCGAGTTGTCTGCTTGAATATGAAACGAACGTAAAATATGGAAAAATTCGCGCATTTCAATTACGGTTGCACCACAGAAGCATAATCGGAAGAGGAGCCTGGATGGATTTACGAGCGTACAATGTTGGAAGTGGGTGAGTGATTTCAGTTTCTGAGATTTTAATTTTTCCTGTTTTATTTGCAAACTTGAAAACGAAGATGTGGATAAATTAAATGTGACGTAGTTAATTTTAATATTTTTTTGCTTAAAAGTTAAGTATTTTCAAATGAGCAAAAAAAAAGTTTAACATTACAGGCCAAAATAAAATACTTGGGGGATGAATTTTTGATTGAAACGAAATATACTTGAAAGGTGGACTATTATACTTTAATTATAAAATTAATGATATGAAATTAAACAATTAGGAACGAAGTTATAGCTATTTTCCTGCAAAGAATTTTATAATACCTCAACAAATTTTTATCAGAATATTGGAAGTCAAAATAAAATACTTTGGGGATGAATTTTTGATTGAAACAAAATATACGTGAAAGACAGACTATTAAACTTCAATCAAAAAATTAGGGTAGTGAATTTTGATAATTAGATAAAAAGTTATATCCAATGTCCTTAGTGGTGTTTTTGTCGGAATAAATTTTGACAAAGTCAACTTTTTTTTGCAAATTTTGCAAATAACTTAGGTTGTATATTATGAAATATTTACATTAATAAACAATAAGATTTGCACCATTTTGTCATGTTGAAACATGTATTCTTCATTCATGTTATACATTCATTCAATTCAGTGTGAAGCCGATGGCGCGCTGGATATAAGTTCTCGTCGTTTGTATACGGTTTGCCCGGCACCTCCACTGCTCATTTGCCCGGCGCCAACCATGGCAGTTGTTATCGTCGTTGTGGCTTGATGTGTCGCCTCCAGCGCTTCCGCATCCGGTATATGCCGTGTCTGATGCCGCAAGTCCGTATACCTGCGCTTCGTGTATTTCTTCTTTTCTGCGACATTACTTGTGGTAGTGGTAGTTTTAGTATCAGTGGTAGTCTTTGTAATACGTTCAAAATCTGCTGTTCGGGACCGCAACACAGCATTACCAATACTTGTAATACTCGGATTAAATCTGTCTCGAACACTGTAACTTGTACTTCCTGTTTCTACCGGAATAGTAGAAGGTGCAGTTGGGGATTTTTGTATTTCAATACTCTTTTTACGAAAAGGTGCTTCTCGTCTAATATCTGCAGGTTTACCAGCTCTTTGTATTTCTGACGTGGAAGTATAAGATACTTTTTGTAGCATTGGTAATGTATCTTTGGGTTTGGTAATTTGTCTACTTGCGGCGTAATAGTTTCTTGGGGGTTGTACATCGTCAGGGATGTAGTTTACCGTTGTATTGTGACTATCTGGAGAGGTTGGAGGTGTTGATGCCCAGGAGGGTGGTGAACTGCATAAACCAGACGCATCAATGCTGCTACTTATGGACGATGGTGTTGTGTTGTGTGGTGGACTACTGTGGGTTATCGAGGAACCGATAGCTGAGTCGTAACCGATCAGACTGATACTACCCATGACTGGTTGAACTGTTGAGGCAATTGAGGAGTCGCTGCCGCTCATTGATCGTTGCCGTCGACGCGGTGGGGCTTGCGGCGACCGGTTCGACTTGTTATCCATGCCGTCCTCGATGTAGGGAATGTCGTCGTTGTCAATGTTGAGGGTGGTCTGAACAGGTATTGTCAAACTGGCGGTGATAATCCCGCTTTGGTCCAGGGTGTAAGGTGTTGACTTACGTCTATCGCCGCTTTCGTTATTAATGATATCACCCATACGAATTGTACGCTCATGAGCATCTATTGCCGAACTTGTGCTTTCTAACGAAGATGATCTAGTTTTGTTGTAAAGCTGCGCTTCCCGTACTCTTGCTGGAGCAATGCTTGATGTGCTACTGCCACTGTCATCATCCCGTCGTCGTGTTCCAGAACTTTCACGCCGACGACGTAGACTTCTTTGATTGTGCCTACCAAAAATTAAAAATATAAAACCTGGACTATCCATGGAGTCTCTTTGTACTGACCTTATTCTCATAGCAACATTAGGTCCCCCAGTAGCAGCGCTTTCATGCAAAAACTCTTCGCGCGAGTAAGTTTTCCGCATTGGTATTAACGGTTCATCTCCATGTTGATGCATCCTATGCATTACATCCTCGATGGAAGCATCTGGATTGGTCTGCACTGGCGACCAAGCAGAGCCATCCGATATCTCGTCTTGAGACCTAGATCACAACGTAATGTAAAGACCAATTAACAAAACGTCAAGCGCAGATTGCTTACTCATCACAAATGTTTTCTCGCTTGTTCATCAAGTCCTCGAGGGCAGACGAATGCGTATCCATCATGTGAACGTAAACTTCGTCAAGAAGCTCCGCACTGATGGTAAAAAGCGAGTTGTAGTTGTCTATCATCGTCCTAATGACATTGATAACGTCTAGGCGGTCTTCAGGTCGATCGCCTGTGTCCTTGCCCTGCTTTAAAGAATGCAGCACATTGGGAGCAATCACCGTCGCCAGGTTAGTAGCGTTCATTTTATTACCAACAAACTCTTCACCTAAACAACCAAGACAACGCGTTTCAGACAATTTCCTTTCAGTCCGGCGCACAGATCTTAATTAAAATCTTAAGGATCAAATTATTGATTTACCCAAAGCGTTGGTCTGATCATTTGAATACTTGGCGACCTTGACGAGGAAGTTCAACAACGCCGCCAGCGTGTTGCGATTGACGGCAGGAAGTAATTGAACCAAATGTTGCAAGGCTTCTAATTGCAGCCTTCTATTACGAATTCCTAGATTAGAAAACGTACGAATTAGATCACACGCCGCGTGACGTTTATTAATAAATTTATTAGTAACTGAACTCACGTTGTGTTTGTACAAATGCATTATAGAGATCTCGACATAACAGAGGGTCTGGCAAGTCCCTCATGAATTCCTTGAGTAGAGTGGCCACGTCGTGCGGGCATTGGTCATTGCTTATCATCGTCTCCTTACCACTATCAAAGCTCTCCCGCAGCTGAAACAACATGCGGTAAAATGATTTATCACATTCTCTATTTATCGAGTCCGGAAGGAAAATCAACTACCAAACTGCCAAGTCGTACCCACCTCTCGAACGCGTTTCTTTGAAGCGCTAACCCTGAACAACCCCAGCGTTTGCAGCCCATTCGCTTCTAAATGTCGTATACATTCACTGATCACATGAGGAATGGCTCGCTCTTCTTCAGCCGTCGTAGAAGCATCAATATCCGCTGCTGAACTGCAGGATAATTCATCCAACAAACCCGGCACGCTGCCGGCTATCCGCTGATGCGCCAGACTCTCACACGAACCTTTCTGCAATGTGGAATGAGACGACATTTTAAGCGCAAACTTGGCAATGCATTCTGAGAAACGCATTGTTGAAAGAAATTAATTCTCCGCGTCCGAAGCCAGCCTACCCATGCAATCATAATAACAATAATAACATTTCGCCTTCGAGTATTTACTAAGTTTTATGTCGAATTAATGCTGCGTGCACGCGCCATGCTTGTAGCATGTCGCGTTGTGCGTGTGCCAAGTAAGTCATCGTTGACGTCAATGACGATGATGTAATGGATTTTCGTGACGTTTAATTTTAAAACGCGCTGTGGCGAAATCACCGAGTGCAAGTGGCGTGTTTGCGCCAGTGTGCTAACTTATGTTTGGAACGTGCAATTGTTGTGCAATGTGTAAACTGCCCCCAATTACTAAAGCATCAACTGGACTCATAAAATCAACTAGGAAATAATATCAACAACGAAAGAACTTAGGCGAAGCTTTTACGGTAACGTAGATATTATACTTGACAATATTTAATTTAATTTAAATTAATAAATAATAAAATAACAGTAAATATAAAACTAACAACTTTTTTTTAGAAAGATAGGAAACTTGTACGTATAGCTTTTAATTAAATTAGAATTTTAATGAATTCAAAGCAAACGCTGTAAATTAAATTGAATCCTTGACTTTTAGTGTTGGAATTTGTAATTTTGGTTTGTTATTTTCATGCAATTAACATGTATAACCTAACATAACCTTATTTAACCTCCAAATAACCTATAAGTGAATTTTCAGTAGGAAATAATAGAATCATTAAGTGTATCTATTATTTAAGATTTCTTCCTAACTCCTTGATTCATCATTGTTTGCGTCCAAAAATCTTAGAGCGGTTTTACCCCTTAATTTTGTTTAATTTTAATTTCTAAAAATTTTGAAAATATAAATGTTTTCTTCCTGAAAATTTTTAGTTAAGAAACAATTTAAATAACCGCTTATACTTATAATCGGTTATAGGTGGAAAATATTTACATTCGCCCAGCATGGCTTCATTCTCCACGCCGATATGAATGTTATTAATGCGCCCCGAATGTGTACGCCGAGCGACGTAAAGCAGGCATTCTTGTTTTTCCAAACATTTACGTTTCATATATAGTTCGAGCATTTTTTATCGGTGAATAATAGTGCATATAAAATGAATTAACAGGTTTTCCCCGCGCGTTATATCAGCACCAACATAAAGCAGCCGTTCAAAGTTTCAATTCAAAAAAAAAAAAATAACGGTCACACCAACATCATCATCATCATCACCATCGGTACATTCTCAAGCGGTGATAAAGTTTGAGAAACGCGCGATGCGCGCATAACGGCGGCGTGAAATATGCTGATGCGGTGAGTCCGCTTTGAACTATGCGCGCACCACGCTCAGTAACTTTGGCAGACGTTGTGGTCGACGACGAGCGAGACGTTGCCGCGACAACTACAACGGCGGCGGCGGCGACGACGCACTGCCTCTCTACCTTGAAATTTACAATTCACGATCCAAAACAGAGCCATTAATTCCAACCCAGCGCGCAAACAATTATAATAAATCCGCGCGTGCTGAGCATATTTAGCTTTTGGACGTACAACGAATTATTCCTTTCAATTATTACCAAAAATTTTGCAAACGTTCTATAACTTTAATTTTTTTTAATTAAGAACAATATTAATATGTTATTAACTTTTGATCCAAAACACAAATTACAAATCAATACACTCAAGATGTGTGGATTAAGATTAAGAAATACTTAACTGGGATGTGTTTAGACACGTACATAAATGTTTAACATTGAGCTGTTAAAACACCATCCGAAAATTAATTGCATTTGCGTCATAGATCCAAGCGTGAAACATGATACATTGTTTCTAATATCCGATAATACTCACATCATCAGCACGTATTGTGGCATCGATTAAGCTGCTGAATGACGCCCGACTGCTTGCACGTGGAATGCCGCTGCTCGTATCGCTCGAGCTGTAGCCGGAGGTGTTGAGGCGGTTTACTCGGTCATTTTCAACGCATTGTGATAATGGGATACCAAACACCAAACCAGCACCTGGAATTACAATTAAAACTTTACAACCTTTACTCACAAACTATGAAAAACTAACGACAACGTTTTGAGGAACCGATTTGTTTGTGTTTTGTTTTTTTCTTTCATAGAGCTCTAGATCAAGATTTGTGTGTTTTTTTGATATGACCTAAACCCAAAACAAAACGCTAAACAAAAATCAAAGCCTACGTTGATTTTGTGAAATTTAAAATTTCGTAAAATAAAAAGCGATGAATAAATGTGGCTTTGTGTATACACCCAACACCCGACAACGTAAACGTCTAAAAATCGCCAAACATTTGCGGAATGTTTAGAAAATGTATATTTATATTTTATTATTAGAGTTTTTCTAACTCCGCCGCAAGCTCCAAGGCAGAGGCGCCTGCCTACCTGAGCATTCTCACGTTTTTCGCACATTTTTCTCTCACCCGAGCGTATTTGCACGCACCACACCTATTTACGCTTATTACGCGAAAGTGTAACAGCGCGCCAACATTCGCTCGTGATTTATATGCCAAACTTCGACATTGGCTAATCACCTATGCCAATAATATCAATATTTCGACAAACCACCAGATTCCCAACGTTAAACTTTATTTCAACCCACGCAATACACATTACCACACAAACTTTTAAAATGTCCATATATTAACCTGACATAACCTAACATAACCATAAAATTGTAAAAAAATAATTTTCGTTCTAATTTTATTCTTACCTTGCTTTTCCTTGTCGTCCTTACGTCCCGTATCGAAAATACTCGTCGTTAACGCTTTGCGTTTCAGCAGGTAAGGCCGACGCTTTTTCGGCGCCACTGTCGCCGCCGTCGTTTCTATAAATTTAACACCCGCAATTCATAATCATGTTACGTTACAACGATTTTTAGTCATCACACAAAGCCAGATTATGATATGCTTAATGATTGGGTTAATAACTGGGGTAGTTTTGATGCGATCTGCAAATTGTACAATTCTATAAATTAGTTAAAGCTCTCAGTGTTTGGGTTAGTCTCAAACATGCACAAATTGTTTATTTACCCGACGGTATTTTCACAGTAACGCCGAGATTGAGTGCCTGAAGTTTTGCCAAGGCCACTTTCTGCAACACTTTGCGTTCAATTTCACTCAAATGCTGCAGTGACGTGTCGGCTAGAACCACCTGTTTTCCACTCACGCTGTTCCAACAGCAGGAACCCTATAGATAATCAAATTTACTATCAAAATCTTATCAAAGCGTTTTCAAAGAGGAAAAGTCTCAATGGCTAAGACGAGGTTATGCGCTACTGCTTCTGCGCAGTATATCCAAACAATGATTTTCTATTTATAGAACTTATAGACTATCGAGAAGTTTTGTGATTGGTTTTTTAGATAAAATAACATGAAAACTTTAAAGAAAATTGCATCTCAATATCAAAACCAATAAGTTGTAGAGTGCAAACACTCTTGGGTGAAGTTATTGGTGCATTGGTTTGGAAGTGCGTTTCATGGTTATTTTTTTAATCTCATAAATAAATATTTAACGAGAACCCGTTATCGTTGGATTGATTTATCGCGAAGAGTTTTCAGTGTCGGTAGTAGCAAATATATATAGACACATCAATTTCGCTCGGCTTGCACACGCTCATTGTGTGTTGCGCACGCGTAAACCTCTCACGACTAGCCATTGAACGATTGGTGTGTATTTAAGGAGCGATCATATTAAAAATAGCCGCGTGTATAAACAAATATTCTGCTACAAAATAAAATGTGTCCTCGTTAAAGGTATCCACAAATTTCATTAAATCATCCAAACTCAGCCTAACCCTACAAAACTTTAAAAAACCTAACCTAACTTTGTATTGATTTGATCTGGAAACTAATATTTACTTTGGGTGTCCACGTGCATGGTTGTTGTGTAGCTGTGGCTCGATTTTGACTTTTGGATCTCTTGAAAATCGTTTTCGCCATCAGCCGACTGCCTTGGTGTACCACACTGGACGACGATTTGGATTTCTGCATCGTCGGGCCAGCTCCTGTCAACGACTTGTCATTATTGGATTTGTCATGCTTGTGCAATAAACTCGACAAAAATGAATGGGATTTGGTAGGTGATGTGGGCGTTGAGGACAGATGAACACCGGCATCGATGCTTGAACGCGCGCTTGAAGACACCTCAACTTCAGAATTCAATAACTCATCAAATTTAAGATCACGATACGTCAAAATCCATTCTTCATTCGTCTGGCAGCCTTTGTGTAGTCCATCATCGTCACCCGGTTTGGTTATTTCACCCTTAGCTTTAATATTCCTCAAATTCCGATCGTAATTCACCCTTTTAAACCTATCAACCTTATCGGCATCTGAACTTTTTTTACGGGCCATTCGCAAATAGCGTTTGATATGATCACTGACTGATTGAGACACATCATCGTGATCGACACTACTTCGTCGTCGATGGCCTCCTGGTTTGGATGCATCGTATTCTTCTTGGTTACGTTCAGCGATTAATTTTTTGTACTCTTCTTCGATTTTGCCTAGGTCTGTTGAGTTTAACGCATACGTCTGTGTGCCCCCATCAAAATAAGTCGGGTCACTACTCTCGCCTTGAATTTCAATTAGGGGCGGCGGTACTGATTTCTTGTAGTCGCTCATATCTAATTTGCTCCGGTAGTGGCGCAATGTCGATTGGTCCCATGCCGATGTGGATTTTGGCGTCGGATAATCACGGCGTCCTCGGAAACCTTTAGTTTGTCGCAAATCGAAGTAGAGTTTCTGTAAAGCCTTGCGGTTCGTCAACAGATCGCTTATGATTCTATCCCTGCTCGGCGATTGACTGAAATAACGACTAAGGGTTTCCTGCAAGGACTTTTGCACGTGGTCGCCTTCAAAGTGTACGTGGTCACGCTGTGGTGTGTAAAACGCCGAACTCGATGACGGAAAACCACTTGGTTGTTGTTGTTGCACAGTTAAAGCGCTTTGTGTCCCAAATTGGGTTTGCAACTGTTTCGAACTTGTTATGGAAGGAATGTGTGAAAGTGTCAAATGGCGTTGCAACTTGTCAACTAGTTCTTGATAATCAAAATCTGATTTAACCTCATTGGTATTTGAATTTGAAATCTCCAGATATTTCTCCAACATAGCAATCAGCTCTTGCTCATCTTCATCTGGAGTTTCCGCCGTTGGAGGAAAAGTTTCTTTGTTTTTTAAAAACGATCTAGGACTCGAGGTTGTTAATGTCGTTGAAGGTAGTGGAGCATTTAGGAAATCATATTTCATTTTTTGTATATCAAACCGCCCTCCAGATGTGGATGGATACAACGCTAAGTCCTTAGGACGTTCCGGTTTGATGATGTCTAAAGCTTCATCCGCGCTGCTGGCTTTGCGACAACTACCCCCCGACGCTCTATTTTTACGTTTCTTGCGAAAGCTTAACGCCCCCGGATAGGAATTTTTCCGCCAGAGTAGAAATCTTGGTTCTCGCTTGCAGACTTCTTGGAAATACGCTTCGATTTTGGGTAGATCTTCGGTGCGGTTTTGCGCACCTTCCGGAATGAGTTTGCGGCCCGCGTCCGCCATATACCGCCATGTTTTTCTTGTAAGCAACCATCGTTCCTTCGGTTTCTTCAGTTTGCGTTTCACCGACTTGACCGTCAATGGATCGACCACTGGCACATCGCCTGAGCTCTCCGCCGAGGCGCTGCGTGATAATCTACTTAATCTACGTTTGGTCATTCGGTCAGCCATCACTAATGTGACTTAAGTCACATTAACCATTTGTGGATATCAACTTTTGGTGGTGAACCAACCAGTAGTGACGTATTATCAACGTCGGGTCATGTGATGCGCTTATTATTTCATAATATATCGCAAAATACCTCACCACCTGTCGGTAAATATTTTCACCTGGTAGCTTGCCAGCACAACTACGAGCAAAATATTATGCGAGCGGACAAAGTATGTTCACAGATTATTAACAACACGTTTTTTTTTTAATTTCAAGACTTTAATGGTTTGCTTTTAAGCCCTAAAATTGTGTCCATAAAAGTGCACTTTATGTTCAAATTTGATGCGCCGCACTTAAGTGAGTAAGTAAGCTCAGCACGTAGATGTGTAGTGGTTATAAAAAATATATTTTTAATATTTATCTTCTTTTAAAATAGCACGGCTTGAAACGAACACAAACTCTTGTTTTCTTGGCATAATCTCAGTCATCACAATTATTTCTGCGTAGGCAATATATGCGCAGAACGAAAATATATATTCCCCAATCGCAGTGAGTACAAAAAACAGGATTTGAGATTAGACCACACCACTTTATCCCATAATCATTTAAAGGGTTGTTACTTAAAGCACTGGTTGTAATTTATTTCGATTTTTAAATTTTCCTCCAAAGCACTGGGTGAGTAATCCGAGACGACGATACTTAAATCACTCGCGTTTGAGTTTTTATTAACCGCACTTGAAATCATAATCCTTAAGCTCGGTGCGCCGGTATGGCGTGTGCGCGTTGTTGCGTTCTTTCACTTCTCGTGAACTTTGCTTTGATAAGCTTTTGATGACCTGCTGCGCTTCGGCAGGCTCCTCCAGCTTGCACAGGTTTTTGTTATCGGTATTTTTCGGCAACGATGGCGGCGTGTCTCAAGTCTACTTTGCGGGCCACTCTACTGCCCGCCGTTGGCGGCGCGTCGTTGATACAAGCGCGCGGTTGCACGCACACCACACAAAGTCGCGCGCTCGTGGCCAAAAAGGTTCGAGCGCTTCACGTCCGTATAGATTGTGGAAGTTCGTAGAGTGAAAAACGCATGAGGCAGGCGGCCACTCCGAACACAAAAATATCTTATTTGGCAAGAGACATAGAACTGGCTAGACTGAAATTAGCGAGTGCCGCTGCCGATCATGGGAGAGCCCCCTTTCCGACGAACGGTCGCTTGTGTAGTACCACTTGTGTGTTTTTCACATTAAAATATGATTCCCAGAAAACTGATGATTATTCACCTGGGATTAAACACTTATTGTTTGTGTAACTTTTAACACTAAATATTATTTAGTTATCCATCGATGCGGTGTTTCAATCTGGACATTGATTTGGATCTAAGGATGTTGTAGGTTTACCTGCGTTTGCTAATATTCAAGGAGAATGGAGGCAATAAACAATTTATAAAAAGATTTATGTTGTTATTGAAGGTTCTATCAAATTTTCAAAGCAGATGTTAGGTTAGCAAGTCATGAATGTGTATACAATAACGTACGTCGTTTTCTTGTGCGTTACAAACATCTAACCAACAAGAAAACGACGTACGTCTTATCCTAAACCAGTAAATCAACATTTTTCACGTTAAACTTAATTATATTTTCTAGGTTATGTTCTTTTCCAGAGTGTACTTTTGTTTATTGGCTTGCAACAGCTTGCAAAAAATACCAAACAAAGTTACTAACTTTAATACTCAATCCTCAAATTCACCAGAACGTATTTATTCCTTGCAATTAATTTCAAACATTAAAGTTGGAAGAAAATACATTTTGTCAAAACTCTTCAACTTTTACTCACAATTCCCAACGTCCAACAATTATAATGAGTTACTTATAAAAGAACTTATGCAAGTTTTAAATTTGTATTTGCATTGTTGATTTAATTACACACAAAGTTTTAATTTAATCGAAAACGCTTTGGTGAAATTTAAATTTTGAAATTGACAGATTCGAAACTTTTGGCGAAGGCGCGAGATGCCAATATCAATATTTGCTTCCTGCAATTCCTGCGATTAAAACTTTGTGGTTCGCCGAGTTCAAGGTTAGAATCTGCGTTAACCTAAAAGTCCGCAGGTGGTATTTTCATGTAACTGAATTACGTTGAGTTTAATTTGACATTTTCAGTCATTCGCACACGTAGATTGCGGCGTTTTCAATTGCAGCAATTGCAATTGCAACAGATAGTTGAAAATGTACACCGGAATTGATCCACGTGGATTTGATTATGTTTGAATAGTTACAGTTTAAGTGCGCTTAACAAGTTGGCATGTTTTTATATTTAAAATTTGTATTTTATTCACTAGAAATTGCTTGAATTCTTTTTAGTTATCATCGCAAGTTTCTAACTAACAAAAAAACGACGTACGTTATAGAGTGCGTTGTTAGTTTGGATGTTATGTTGATAAATGACAAGAAAACGACGAAAGTTTGTAGTAATTATTTCTGGTACTTTTTTACTGTTTACTGTGTTAATTTATTGTTACAGTTAAAGTTTGTAAGTTATGGTTCACTAACAAAATAAAGAATATATTTTAACTGAACAAATGAAGTTAAAACTCTTCCCCTCGTTATTTTTCATTAGTGGTCTAGCGTTTGCGTTGTTTGTTTGTTTTGTTTTATGCGCTGTTGTTTTTGAGTAAAAATACCAAGGTTTTTGTTTTTTGTAGGTTATGTGCGTGCATTAGCGTATTAAACAAATTCCGTGTGCAAATTCCGTTCTGCAACATTTCACTATTTTGTTACAATGTTACCCACCTCTACGTGCTCAAGATCCTGCAATATCTAACACGTTCAAGCAAGCTCCAACAATGCATGCGTTCTCTGTTCCAAATTTAATTTGTGAAAAAGCTGCGCTTCGCAGCTGTAGTTGCGAAGGCCCCCACACGCTTTATACCAAGAACACTTCCCAACTTGTTACGCTACATCGCCACTTTCATCCATAACTTTTTTTTTGGGTCCAACGTTAATGTTGAACCACTCGTATTTTAAATAGATAAGAATTTCAACACAAAACCTCGACCAATTGATTCCCAGTCAACAAACATTATTTAGATATTAATAAATCTCTAGATTTAGTTTGTTGACAAGCTAAATAGTATTTGGTCGATTCTTTGAAAAGCTTTAAGTTGAAATTGACATGTTGTGAGTGATGTTCAGTGGTGTGCTCTTTAGTTTTGATGACTTGATGAAGAGCGTCATAGAATGTTGCAATTTGTAAAATGTTAAATCGGATGCAATGTCAAATAGTTTTACGTGTGCCTGCGTTCGGAAACAATGTGCCTGCGTGCGTGCATAATAATGCATTTGCGTCAATGATATTGTTTTTATAACTGGCGGGACCAGGCGCGCGAGATTTAACGCCAGCGGGACCCAAAAGCGACGCCAGGACTTAATTGCGTCGGGACGCGGATTGGAATCAACCGAAAACAATTGCGCTAAGTGCTGCCGGCAAAGCGTGGCCAATCGGTAATAAAAACCAATATTTATTTTAATTATTTTTGGGGATTATTTATAGAAAACTTTATTAGCTAATTTACTTGTTGTTTTCAATCGTAACTGAACTTAGTTTGTTTGCGATCTTTAAAGAAAACAACAGAATATTAACAAGGCCTACTAGAATACAAAGCTCCATGGCACGCTTGATATGAAAAAAAAAACAAAACAGAACACATTACAAAGTAAACAAACACGTTAAGGAACAAAAACAAAACACTACAAAACTTAGTTTACTACATTTGATTTCTTGAAACGGTGCACTAAAAATTTTAATTCGAATAATTCTAATATAACCTAATATTCGTTGAAAAGTTTAAATTCGTGAAAACTAAAAATTTAAAATTCTAGAAAAACTACTAATTCGTTTGTAAAAAGTTAATGTTCTGTAACTCATAATCCTGGCATACAACAGCCGAAATCGTGGTTTATTGCATTGTTTTCGCTCTAAAAGTGTCAGAGAAAATTTACGAAGAAAACCAAAGGATTTACAGATTTCCGCATGGATCTAAATCTAATCTACATTTAGCTGACTGAATGGTTGAAAGATTGTATACATTGTGTACATTTAATATATCAACTCTTCAATTTCGTGTTCACAACCCAAACGCGCGAATTGTTTACATTCACCTACACAATGTGTGTTCATTCGTGAAAACTAATGGCCACTTAGGTCGTAGCATCGCACCGCCATCGCTGCCACCACAAAATCCAGATGAAGGATTTCCACTTTCTACATTTACAAGATACTCCGCGGTTCAGATATCTGTTGATCGCGGATGGCTGCAAACAGAAGCACAAAAAGCGTATAAATCTTTTCCTGGCACTCCATATCTCTTGATGTTGTGATGTTTAACTAATGTTCCGTGATTTATACCCAACGACAGAAGATCTTTTTAAAACAAGAAAAAAATAACCGAACTCAAGACATTTTTATATTTTTGATGGCAATACCAACCATTAGGTGCCTTGCTAGAAAATGATTTGATTTGTGTTCGTGTGGGTGAAAGATTTTTTCAGATGTTTTGTTGGTGTCGAAAAAGTCGAGTAGGTATAAATATTTATAGTCGTATACTCGTACTACCCAGTTTGTTATTGCCACTCGCATTCAAGATCGAAGAGTGAATTACCACCGTCGTTGCATTAGCGTGCAGAATCGTTCATTTAAATATAATTGACCGTCGATTAAAATTAGCCGCGTGTGAATAAAATTAAAGGTAGCCTACATTCCAATATTAGCCCCGGCGTTTTATTAATAATATCCACACCGGTTTTAAATTTAGCCAGCGTTTATCCAACGCCCGATGTATTTCGGGACGAGTTTCGTTCGTTTCTGTTCCGTGGAACTGTTGGCGTTGTGCAATTAGGTCCGATTTTTCCGGCGTACTTGAAATCCTCATCAATATTTTCCCAAACGTAGCACAACACGACATCTAGCGGCTAAAGTTACAACTAAAAGATAATTTCTAGGCGATACGTTTTGGTTGAAGGAAAACTTTACAGATGGCTCTAGTCGTATTGGGAGTGAACGGAAAATAGCAAATGGTGATGAAAACTTGTGGGTGTTTTTCATTGCACGCATTTAGCACTCGCACCAGAATGTTTTCTGTATCAATACGGTTTATTACAACAACAAATGACGTCAATTGAAAACGTTGCGTTTGCGAGACTGTGTTAACTGCTCGGTGCCAGACTTGAGCTTATTTACTGAGTGTTTTCGATTTTCGTTTTATTTAAGGATAATACAATGTAAGATTTCATCATAACTATTTCTAATATAAATGAAAATTTTAATTAATTATGGATTAAGTTGAAAAATTTTAAAAAATGATTACTTTTTTTTGTTAAGTTTAAAAGTTTTTGGTTTTTATATTTTATTTTAATGTACTGTATTAGAGCGGCATTCGACAGCCATAGGCAATTATTTTTAGGAACAATTTGTTAATTTCTAAGGACACGTTGATACCATTTTCCAATGTTTTTATGTTTTTTACGAGCATTCGAGCATTTTGTGCGCACACGTGCTTTGTTTCATTTTTAATGTTTGATGTTTAAGTGTACAAATGTGACAATAACAACTTTACAATGTAATATGAACTGATTTATTTTATTTTGCATCGTTCTTTTAAGTTTTCAATGGGTAAATATTGTTTTTTTTGCTTATAAGAAATGATTTTGTTTTTTTGTTTTCTAAAATCTTAATTTTTTCCACAAAAATTGAAATAACTCTGTAAATATTTGAGATATCTTAAAGTAATTTTCAAAATATTAAAATCCATTAAATTCTTCACAATTTCCATTTTAGTTTATGTTTTTATTCTGTATTGTTCAAAAGTTATTTAACAAAATATAAACTATTTCGTTTTTCTTGTCCTGAATCTTGTTTTATGTCATAAAAAGTTAAATATCTACGAAAATATTTGTGATAATTCAAAAGTCTTTTCACATTAATAAAACTCATTAGTTTTCTGACAATTTCTTTTTTATTTTGTAATTTTTCGATATTAAGTTTAAGAGTTATACTGCAAAATGTAACACTAACAATATAGACTAAATTTTATTTTTTTTAAATTCAATATGTACCGTTTTGTAAACGTTTACCTCAATGTACAACTTTTATTTATTTTTGTAACTCCTATAATTGCAAAGAAAAACGAAGTAATGAAGTGTAAAGTTTGTTGAATTAGTTGAAAGCGTTTGAAATCTTTTTTTGCGAAAAACTTGTGTTAACTGTTGCACTCAATCATGGCCTCGATTACTTGGTTCTTTAAATATCACGTCTAACAGGAAATTTTCTCCTAAATAAAGAAACGCCAGATCAATCAATCAATGTTTCACGCAGAAAAAAACCAGGCGATAAATTCTATTTCGCAGAACCGGCTGAAATCGCAAATTTTAATTTCAAAAAAAAAAATTCTTGGAAAAGTAAAATAAAATTACGGATAATTGACATAGTACAAGAACATCAACGTCTTAGTAGTATGAATTATGGCCGGTTAAACGTTTTCCCGAGTTTGTTGGCTTAAAATTACATCGCTTTCCAAGAAGAAACGCACAAACGCTCGTCTGGTGTTCATGCGAAACCTCAGTTGAAATGATCTGCTTGACTCATATTTAATCATAAAATCAAGATCTCGGTCAATTTCCCGCAGTTGCTTGTGTTTATCAAATGTTTAAAGATTAATTTTACTCAATATCTAAAAGTCAATGGTCTGTAGAGTTTTTAAAAATATAATTTTTAACGTTTTCAGTTCTAAGATTTCATGTTTACGTAAAACTTTAAACAGAAAATGTTAATAGTAGAAGTAGTAGAAGTAGTTTTCTTATTCTTAGCGAGTGTTCTGGGAAGTTGCAGATTTCCCAGACAGTTTGGCGTAAGTTTCTTACTTGTTACTTTTCAGCAAAAACACGAAACGCGTCATAAAATAAATAAATCGTTTACAACTTCCTACGAGAGACCAACTCGAACAGAA
>JARJDS010030924.1:0-10266 GCA_030264155.1 Atheta pasadenae | reverse complement strand
TTTTTGCGATGGCGTGTTTTGTCAGGGTCCACGTTTCTAAACAAAAACGTAATTTAATTTCATGTAGGATTTTTTCAAACAATCCAAACTTAATATAGTAAATTATAAAACCTAGCGTGAAAACACGATCGTCTATAAGTCTATGCAACTCATCAATAGTACATATATATGCTAATGCGTAGAAAAAACTCATGTACTCGTTCATGCAACGTTAATAGCCTTCCATTAGCAATTTTTATAATAAATGCAGATTCTATTAGTTCTATTTCTGTCGCATTATTGATAACAATACAAAGCACAATACGTCCACTGCAAGCCTAGGAAATCGTCGTTTTTTTTTTTGTAAACACATTTCTATTCAAAAATTTACAACCATCACGAGATCCATGCGATTGACATCATGCAGTCATCAACAAATATACCGATGTCACAGCATTACCACACGCCGATTCATGTCATGTACAATAAATGAAACACTCTACGTAATAAAAGATTCAAAAACATACAAAACACCAAACAAATAGATATATTTCTATTTTTTTTAAATAAGCTTTGTTGGATGGTGGTGATCATTTTTGAAGATTACAACTGTTCCTTTTCTTTGGTAACATTCTGTGCGTAATACACTGCATTACAATACAATGTGCATCGCAAATGTGAGAAGATGAGAGTGCAAATTTACCAGACTTGTTAATGTTTACACATTCAACATGTAATTGCGCGTGCATAGTGCCCTTGTTCGGCTTGCCCAAGATGGCACAACGTTACGTGGATGTGCATACACGCTTAACATATGCATAATTGCATAAACCAGCAAAGCGCATTGCGCACACAACATGCTAATCAAATACGTGTGCACTACATGCATACGAAGCGTCGTCCTTTGTCGTAAAGAATTTTATCTTGATCGTACACATCGCACATCAGTCAACACACAGCGCCAGCCAACAATCGACAATAAAAACACTTTCCCATGTAGCTGTATTTTAATGACTTAGATAATGAAGTAATCAGCTGATATTATATTCGAGAATAATACGAATAAGTAATAAGTAACATATCCGTTATATTTTATTTTTGTATAAAAGTATAAGATTTTATTCAGCGTTAAAATATATTTGCTCCAATGCCACGGTGACACGTAAGAAATGCAACGGGCGTGACTTTGGTCTTGAAATTTCTGAATAAGGACAACCTGAATAAGGATCCTTGCCTCGATTACATTTTCGACACATACTCTACAACGCGCTCCTGCTGGGGTTGTAGCCTTCCGCGGCTGCTTTTATTGGTTTCATTGGTTTTACGATGCGTTTTCGTAACTTTTACGTCCGCCCTTTATGTATTCATATGCGGCGCGCGTGGCACACGAAATATACGAAAATACAAACAAACTTTGCTTCACCGTACGCACGCGGCGAAAGGACCAAGCAGCAACCCAAAGACAGTCAAGGATAACCACGGCAGGAAAGAAAAAATATATATGTGCAAGGCGACGTTCCTGTCGGAAGGTTTGGGAGCGGTACGAGGCGAGATATTGAAAGGCAATTTCCAAGACCAAATTGAAATCTTTGTATTCTTGAACTCGACGTCGGGATGCCACTCCACAGTCCGATATGTGATCAGATTATACTTTACGCTATAACCTTTCTTCAATATATCTTACCTTTGGATATAAAAATTCGTACATGTATTTTTGCTTTCCTTCAGCTTTATTTCGTATTTTTGGCTGCTGCTTCGTGTCGAGATCTTTTTTTTTGTATTCAAACCTTTCACGTCAAAATATGCATAATACGAAGTGTTTCGTTATTAATATCATAATATCATAATCATAATATCATAAAATTAAAAAAACAAAATGTTAAAAATTAAATTTATAATTTCAAATAAATCAATTTCTTCTAATCATATCAAAATATATAAAATCTTTCAATATTTGTTTAGGAAAATATTTTGTTTTTTTTATCTTCGTAACATTTTAGTTTCCTTCATGTGATTTTGCCGTGACATTTCTCAAACCAATAACTTTCCATTTTATTTTTATCGAAGCGCGTTATATCGTGCGTTGCGTCGCGTTCACCCATGTCAAGTCAAGTCAAAAAGAAAAAAAAGAGTACGATTCAAATCAAATTTCCATGAAATCAAATATGCATGATTAAAAATCCAAATCCTCCTCCGCTGCCGCATTCTCTCCTCTCTTTTTCTTGCCGCACTCTAAACGACTTTTATATTTAATACGTCCATGTAAGCTGGCGCTGGCTGCAGCTGAGAAAAGCGTTGTAGGGTTTCGTTCAATCTTCAATCTGAACGTATTTTGATTTGCGTGCCATGTTCCTCCTCATTTCGCTCATCTTCCCGTTTGATTTTTTGGATATTCGACGACTTTTCCTGCGTGCCGAAAGCCGATACGGATTAGCCGATTTCGACGAAATGCGTCGGATTTTGTTTCATCTCTTGCCTATGCAATCTTTTAATCAAATTGAATTTTTATTTAATTATAAAAACTTCTCGACCTCCCCCAGCCAAATTTCAAATTGTTAACTTTGAAATATGAAAAACTTATTACTTACAAAAACAAATTCTTTGTATACACAAAGGTCCTAATCAGTTATAGTAGATCGAAAGTAGCGAATAAAACCAAAGTTGTATTTTGTTAGAGCGTAACGACCCCGAATTTTGTTACTTTTCAAGTCAAATTTAAGTTGTACTCGCACGATACGAACTGCTTTCCTTTCCATTTCCATTCGATTCCATTGAATCCACGCATAAAAACTGTTATTCCATATGGAAAAGGAGCACCCATAAAAAGGGAAAACGTAGCTTAATTTTTATTTTTATTCGAAGCTGGCTACGTGCGCGGCAATAAATGTTTGTTGTTCTTGTACATGTTTGTTTGGCGGAAGCTAACCACCCTCCGTGTGTTGAACCAGTAGCCAGCCGCAGCAGCAAGCCGCGACCGAAATAAATATAAAAATATCATGAAAATTTAGTGATCGAGCACGCGACCGCACGAACGCCAATCGATAAATAACTAATACGTTTTTCTCGAAAATCAGATCATAAATTTATATTTGCGTGCAATGCACTCCTTGCCAACGTAATACATTCTTCCTGCTTAGCTGCTTTGCAGTCATGTCCATCCCTCCGTACCTTCTGCACTTTCACAAAACTTTTCTATTCTTGCGCAGACTTTCAATGGCAAGTTATATTCAGCCTGTCGTCGCCATTGTCTCGGTTCTCAGACAAAAACAGTGAAAAGTTACCGCCTTGTTGTTTCTACTTGGAATTGTGCATGCTGCAAATAGAGATAGAGATGGAATGTGTGTTAAAAGTAGAGAGATGTGGAAATCCAGTTCTACTTTTCGGAATAATTAATCGAGTCGAACACAAACGGTTGACTTACATCCGCTGCAAAGTCGTACACATACATACATTCGATGTGTTTTTCATTCCCCCCAATCCCTCCGAAAACTAGGACCTGCCCGGGGCTGCTCAACCGGAGCATATAACGCATCATCATCCCTTCCCCCATTGCCCGCACGATAGTAGATTTTTCCTTCCTTCGGCGACAAACAAAAAGTTTTAATTTATATTTGCTGTTAGCGTTTTATCCACTTCCTGAACAACGAAAAGGACCCAACCCGCCGCCGCTAGTAGTAGGGAGATAAAAAATAAGGGCAGACCCTACATCGCAAATGTATATGGATGGTAACAATCCCATACCAAGAGTTACAAATTATTGCACACATGCAAAAAATGCCATCAAACATAATTCTGTGAAAAATGTGGCGCAACACTCTGTATGATTTTATGATGATAGTGAATCTGTTTCTAACTTGGTGGTGGTGGTATGCCGTAAGTTAAAAACGCCGTCCTGATTTACTTTCATTTCCGGCGCCCTTTTCACACATGAACAAATCATTTATCCTAGCATTTTCTTTCATTATCGTCGCGAGCGTGCGTATGTACGATAACTGGAAAAAGTGGGCGGACGCGCGGGACCGTTCTTCGCCATTTTGTCATTTACCATTTATTCTTTCGTAACACAAACTGCCGACACAAAAGGAACACACATGCATTAGCAGTTAAAGTACGAATGCATAAATATCCGGAAGAAGATAAAGACACGCTTAGAATGTCGAAGAATGTTGCTGTTGCGTAGATGGAATGTGAGGACTATATATCCTCACGCGCAAAGGTGTGCAAAGATTTGCAACACTTTACTGGAAGCTTTGGAGCGAAAATTTTCTTAATGAAATTTATTATAAGTTTTATGCGCGCACATAATGCTCCGACGTGCGAGCACACACCGACGACCGCCGTGCTGCCGCGCTTCGGTCCCCAGCTATAATAAATCAGCTCTATTATTACATAACTTCCGGTGACAATATAACAATGTACCTCTTCCCAGTTACGAATTGCTTTGTCAGAAAGCGAGGGAACGCGGGACACGGTCGCGCCATTCAGCGGCGTAATGAAAACGTGCCAGCAGCGCCCCCATCCTGGCTTTCGCAAAGCCCGAGCTTGAACCATCCTCGAAGAGGGTGCTTCCGCCCCCGCCATGGCGTCGTCGTTTTCACCTACGCGCGCAACTCCTCTTGTTCGCTTCAATGGCGTTGGCGGCTGACTGGCTCGGTTGGCACCCCCGCACGTGGAATTTATCATTTCGTTTCCCCAAAAAAACATCAAGCGCTCAAGAAAAACTCGGCAAAAATAAAATGCCTTGTAACAAGTCGTGCGAGTCGTTGACAAAAGTGAATTAGGCGATTTTTCACTTTTACACTAATGAGCAGGTTGCGTTACAAACTCACGTCGACGGCGGTGTCGGGGCACAAAGCTAAACGAATCGCATACGTTTATCCGACGTAAAGCACACCACTACCTTGATTACGCTCGCGCGTAATGCCGCTGAAATTGTCAAAGTTTAAATATTTTAAAATGTGCAAAGTAGAAGCGTTGAATTTAAGCGTGCAAGTATACTAGGCCCATTCTATCCTATCCGAGGTTATCTGTTAAATATTAATAAACGTCGAGTTCGCCAGTCGCTCGCTGGTGAAGGCGCCTTTACAAAACCCCTGAAGCTGCGCGATCTCCTCGATCCAGAAGACAACGCGACGCTATACTTGACAGCTTACTCTTAGCAGATGCATGTATACGCGGCGCTGTGCCGGAGTCGCATTGTCAGTATGCTCAGAGAGTTTATTTTACTTTTACATGTGTGAATAAATAAGAATCCTCTGCTACAGACTGCGGCGCTATGCACCGACGAGATTTTGTATACACGGAATGAAATGATAAATTTCCAATTTGCCAGAGATAACAATTTGATACGTTTCCCGCAAAATGACGATTTATGATGCATTAAAAAAAAATTTAAAAACAATGATTTGAAAAAAGTAGATTTTTATTTTACCTACAATAGATGGCTAAAAAGTGAAATAATGATTTTTGATAAATAATAGCGAATAGATTTTCTATTGTATGGCCTGTATAGTGTCGGTGTGGCGGTAATTTAGTGCCTGGTGGGGCGGCACGACGAATTGATAATTATTCAAGCGTAAATTGGGTTCGCCAACACAATAGATTCGAATTTAAAAATGCGTTTTAATGCAAATCGGGCGCGCCTAGCGCTCCACAAAAAAAAGTCCACATCGTAACCTTTTATTTTTTATCAAGCTGTTCCGTCGTGTTTCGCAGCAATAAATTTTTTTTAAACAAATTTAAGAGGTTACACACAACACACCATCCCCCCACAGAAAACATGTTTCGCCTGCGAAGTATTCATGTATGCAGCAGGCCTTTCCGATGAGGGCAGAGCAAAAAAAGACGAATAGCACCAGTCCTATTACAATAATTTAAAGTGCCTTTTGCTGCATGCAGCATTTCTGTAGTTCGTAGTTCGTAAATAGTAAAAGTCGTGGAAACGCTTTCGCGCCGTTAGCGTTCGAATGTTAGCTAGATACCTCAATATCTGATGCGAATCGGAAAAGCCGGCGTGCGTGTGGAAATACATCGTGTTGGAATAAGCCGACCCACATATTTATCGTTCCGACTATTCTGCCAGAGCAGCCTTCGACGAATTTCGTTCCTGCACAAGGGGTGGGCAGAAAAAGAAATCGACCAGTGTATGGGTGCGGTTGGCGAGGTGTTCGCCGTCGTGCGTGTGCCTCACGATCGACCTGGCGCAAAGTGCGGAAGACTTCCCCATATTTATGGGAAAACGCTGGAAGACTTACAATAATTTCCAGCCGCGGGCAGTCGGCGAAAAGCGAAAGCTGCAAAACACGAAAATCGACCACCAAATCAACCGGAAAACAAAGAATAAACACACAACCATTCGTCACTCAACAAGAAAAATAACTAACCACATTAAACAAACGCATGCGGAATGTGTATAGATAGATAGATCCCTTAAAACACGGAAATTAAATTTAAATTTGTTTTCCTCGATGGGAACTTTTGCTACGAAAACTTTTAGAGCACACAAAGGCTACCAAAAGAGAGGTTGCTTTTTGGTGTGGTGGTCGCGTGGTAAACGAAACAAGTTTAAATTAATTTAAATTAAAAACGAAGCCCACTTCGAACTGTATATCCTTGAGGTGCGCGGGCCAATCTGCGGTTAGTGCGGTCGTTCGCCAAGCGCAATAAAAGCGGTCATCCCGGCAATAATGAAATGACACGACAAGCTTCAAGCGCTAATGACCCCCCGAAGTTAAAACCAGTGATAGACCAGAGAAGAAGAGAGAGAAACCAAAACCAACCTCGGCACAGCTCTTTATTGCCGTCAAGGGCCCTTCGTCCACTATCGTCCACCACTCCTTGTGCTCTTGTCCTTTACCAATCCGCCACCCAGAAAAAAGACAGCTAGCTAACTTTACACACGTGGAGAAAATGACTGCCACACTGAGTGCATGAAATTATCGAGGTAAATTAAGCGGACACACTTTAATTTTAAAATTTTACAAAACGTCCAGAATAGTTGTACACGTGGTGGCCGGGAAGCGAAATGATAATTACCTGCCCTCAGATTATCTAAATCTAAAACTTTCGTCATAAATAAAGCGCCAGTCGGAATCCAGCGCTCGTTATGCAGGAAGTGGGATAGTGCGAGAAAGAGAGAAGGTCTGGAAAAGAATCGCGAGAATTTATTCGTGAAAGTCGGATTAATAGGAAATTGGCACGCAATATATTTTCACCCGACGCAGGCGTCGTTTTCCACTGTATGCGTGTGTTTGTCAGACAACTTTTGTGCGAACGTGGAAATTGGTAAACGCTCCCCGAGTTTCCGCACCGGTCCACAGCGGTAAACAAACAAACTTGGCTTCGCACTTAAACGAAAACAAATCAATAATTTAATATTTACACACATTAATTCAAAACCTCAGCTTATAGCTACATAAAAAAACAAAATTATGAATTCAGGGTTGTTTTTTCTAAGCGCCACACATAAAAATTACAACCTTGTCCTTTGGATGCCCGGCGCCTCCACCAATAATATCAACTTTTTTTTGCAGTCCACACAAGACATTCAATTCAATATGTGAGTTATTGCCAAAAAGACATGTCTTTACTAATTCCGCCTTGTAATATCTCATCCCTGCACGCCACCGCCCTATTGACAGGCAACAGACACAATCATTTCCACGGATAACCGAAAACAAAAACACAGGCGAAAAAAGTGGTGTATCTCGCGACAAATGGGAAAAAATAATCGAAATTGTAAACCGTCGTCGGTGAAGTGAACGATTGCCGGTATTGCAACCGGCACTCTCTGTATGTCGTATTGAAAAACAACAAAAAAAAAGAATTACAATATTGGAAACATGTTCACGTGCCGCATTTCTGCGTTATAAATCCGAAACATGCGAGCGTCATTTATTCAACGTTTTTCCCGGATAGCGTTTTCGCATTGAATCGGGTAAAAATGCAATATCTATCATATTGATTTCCTATCATCGCGGCACGTCGTTCTCGTCCTCATCGTTGTTGTGGAATGCGCCGGACAAGTCGAAAATATTGTGCGCTTAACATGTTTGGAAAATTTCTTGGACGCCGTTTAATACGGCCATGGCGGAAATAAAATCGCCAAGAAAAACTAGTCGCTGCATTGAAATCACGAATATGTTAATCTGCACACGTCGCTTTTTGGAAAATAAATCTGCGCGCAGTGCAATGCAATGCAAACATGCGAGAATCGAATGCTGGCTGGGTCTATTCATCATAAACAGACGTTCTGGAAATACATTATACCAAAAATATTGTATGGAGATATCCAATCCAGATAAATAGCGAAAATTTCGCTTGAAGCGCACGTTTTATCGCGCGTTCCATGCACGAAACCTGTCGACGTTTCTCGTCCTAGACAGGTTAAAAAAAGTCGACTGCCCAGACTGTTTTTTTCTTCCTAGCTGCGAAGGTTAACTACAGTACACAATGTTACGTATTGTACTATTGAGTTGGCAATGTAAGAATGTACCATCAAGATTTTCCTGATTTTCCCGTGCTTCCTGTGTTCCGTATTCCTGTTTCTTACAAGTTAATTCTGGGTATCGGAAATGAAGTTAAAACTTATGTCAAACCACGCTGGTGGAAACTTTCCCAACATCATATATATGTCAAAGAATATATGTAGGTAAATGTAAAACTTTGTTGTTGCTTACGCTAATTTAATGCGGCTGGCTCCAACAAGGCGGCCAAGAAAGGAGGGAAGAAACACGAAACGTTACTTTAAGTGCACTAGGCTTCGTAATATAATGCGTATTAAAACGTATTGAGTAATAAGTAACGAGTAACAAGTTGGATGTTTATTAATTTATAAATAAAGCTGAAAAATGTTTGACTTCTACTATATATTTAAGGAGAAGAAAAGTCTATATTTTAAAATTTACAACCTAAATGCCAAGGACAAAAGCAGAGAGAACTCCCAGCAAATTCGGGAGCAATTCGAAGGGAGGTTTTCCAAACGGCATCGAACCGGTTGCGAGTCGTCGCGTCGAGTCGTTCGTTAGCCGATTCGAGTCAGGCGATTGCCTCTTGAAGTAGAATTTAACACAGCGAGTTTTAAAACTTGGAACTGCCGAAAAGTTTCCCTATAATGTGCCTGGGAAAGTCTTCCGTCGGCTCCGGCTGCTGCCGTTGCGCTGCACGAAGTCGTCAACAACAAAGTGTATATACTCGCGAAGCCATCCCCTGTATATATGTATTCAACTTTGCCGTTTTGCAGTTGCCCCAAACGCTGCACCCGCCTTCGCCCACTACCCGGTTCCTTATGCTTTTACAGCGATTTTAACACTTTGCGCATCTTCCCACACTGCGCAACATGCGCACAGGAAGTCGATAAGAACTCCTCCGTGTATAATTGAATTATTTTATTTTAAATGAAAACATCTCTCATTAAAATCCACCAGAAATAATAAATATAAGCAATATCAACTTGATTTTTAAATATTTTAATAACAGTCTTTACTATTAATTTTCATTTTAGTTAAAATTTTAATTTATTTATCCTTAGCAAAATAACCACAGCTGTAAAGGTTAAAATATATACGTGGTTTCCGTTGAGCATAATCCAACATTATAAGTGCCATTATGTGTTGTATAGATTAACGTGTTACTTAACGCCTTACCCGGTTTCACGTGCAATGAAATTTATATCGGGGCTTATAAAACACACAAGGTAATGTTCTGTGGCACATAATTTAAAACACTTCCTGCTGCTGGCGGGGACCCGTCCTAACGCCTCGTCAAACGCCGCATGAACAGGAAAAACGAGCCTGGTTAAAGTTAACACCCGCTTTCTTTAAAGTGTTTAAAGCTTTATGGATTGCACAAACAAGCGGGCCTTGCGACTTGGCCCAACCAAAACAAGACCACCATAGGAAACATTCGAATGGTCCATTAATATTTTGGCCTCCAAGTGCAATTTTGACGATAAAGACTGAAAGAATTCCCTTCGAATGCATCATAAACGTAAGCATCTGCAATAAAAGTCTCATCTAAAATTATTACTTACGCAAAATGTAACATTTCCGCAGCTAGTTAAATTAAACACTTCGTTTCGCTACCAAGTCGGTATTCAATAATATATTATTTGTAAATCAATAAGCATCATAAATATTTTATGAGTAGATTAGTTGCACACTCATTCTTCGGTGGCGTGTGCAAGAGTATCAATGTTATAAATATGATAGTCAACATATGCATACGAAAAGAATATAATGGCTAACGTCGCCATTGAAGTGCGCATCGTAAAATTTCTCTTCGTCGGTT
>JARJDS010030900.1:0-22743 GCA_030264155.1 Atheta pasadenae | reverse complement strand
TTCGCATCGATGGGGACTTTTGAGGTTTTGTTTATAATGATAAACTAAAGGTCCCTACAAAAATTTGGCTTTCTGGGAATTTTTGTTAATTCAATGTGTAAATTAATTAACTGGGCTACTGCGTTTTCACCCATCTTAAATGCTCACCCACCGCTAGGCGGCAGCAAATGCAGTTGCTGCCTGCTCCTCTAGTTGCTGACTAATTTGATAACAAATGATTTAGATAAAATTGATTCCATTACTTTCTATATAATACATTTTGATAATGTTACTGCTTTTTCCTCAATAATTAATTTAGAGATGAATGAGAATAACGAATTCATGGTCGAAATCCTGCAATTTGCATGTCAACGTGGGGCAATAAAAATACTAGAATATCTGATTAACACTGGAGTTGACTTAAATGCTGTCATGGAAAAGAAGTCAGCACTATATTATGCAGTAAAATATGAACGGGACGACATTATACAATTGCTTCTCAAGCAAGGAGCAACTACTGAGTATTATTATTTACTAAACAAAAAAGAATTAATGAATACTGAGAAACATCTCAAGTTACATGAAATTATACAAACAGGCAATGTTGAAGATTTAAAAACATTCTTGAATGAGGAACAGGAAATGGAATGGAGAAGTTCTATGGAGACTGGGGATAATTGCTTACATTATGCATTTCGAAGTGGAAATGTAGAAATGGTAGATGAAGTATACACAAAGTGTGCGCACTTAACCATTTCTAAAAATTATTACGGGATATCACCATTAGACATTATTATTGAACAATTATCTCACGGGATTGCAGCATTCAAGACGCTTATTAATTTAGTAATGATATATTATTCATGTCTATTGTATATACTTTAAATAATTATTCTTTTCAGGCTATAAATGATTATCCTAATAGAGTTAAAATTTTATACAATTGTTTGCAAATGTTTTGGATTTTCAAATTATCAAGGGAATTAGCTATGTGGTTTTTAGTCAAACTAATAAATCTATTAATATCCTATTTCAATGACATAATATTAAATAAGACTTTGTACAATGAAACAATGTATGATTTAGTAAGTCATGTTTAGTTAAGCACGTAAATAATTAACCTATTAATATTTCAGGAACATCATATCAAATATAATTAGACATCTTTATAAACATGACACAATTGATGATGAATTAATGTCAAGCATTATTACTATAATTGAACGTTATGCTGCTATCAAACAAGATATTATAAATGAAGATACAAAATTATTTGAATTGTTTGTTTTCATTGTTCCGCGAACTAACCAACACCCTGAAAGTTCTACAAGGTTGTTCTACATAAGTGAATGTGTTTTACAAGAAGTAAATTTTAATGTTGATAGTTATTGAATATTATTTTTATATTATCTCCAATTCTAGTTTGACGGCCCAAATCAAGTAAAATACATTTTAGAAAGTATAAGTTCGGAAGTAATGAACTTTGGTTCAACACATGAAATATTCACCAATTATGCTGTAGATGCAATAAAAACGTTTCCAAATGAACAAGAAATTCAAGTCAATGCACTGTACGTAATGTTGAATTTTTAATTTATCATATTTTTAACTTTGAATGGTTTTAGGGTATTTATATATTATGCTTATAAGAATGGAGAAAAACCACAATTGTCACTTGATAACATTAGAAATTTACTTCAATCATTCGGATGGTGGGATAAAGAAAACATAGATATGAAGGCAACAATATTTGCATATTACTTTATTTGGCATAGTGAAATTGTAAGGGATAAATAACATAAAACTATTATAATTCATTAAACAATCAATTGTTATAGAAACGTGAAAATATTGACGAAGTAATTGACCAAGAATTAAACAAATGGAGATGGACGAATGTAAAGGGATTTGATTGTTATCATATTGAAGATTGGGATAGTGCGGATGATGATACAAAAAAGAGGATGGCTAAAAAGTGCTTTCGAAATATAATTAAAAATTTAATATAACAACAAAAGAGTGGTATCATTATTCAAATATAATCAGTATTTTATTAAATAATGTACAAGTGATTTACTTTTAAAATATACATAATACCCCCCTTTTTTTTTTAAATTAAAATTAAAATTTTAAAAATGCTCGAAATTTCGGGTATTGGTGTTCAAGCCGCGAACAGAACAAGACACAATAAAATATTACATTACAAGTAAGAAATCTATTGGGGGCCATTCCCAAACCCTATAAGCTAGCCCGAATCAGTGGATCAGGCGAACAAATATACACTGACTATATATACTTTTCTTTTAAATTTTTCTTTTATTATTGTGACAAGAAGAAGCTTCAACTGCCGAAGTGTGGGACTGATGGTTCATTAGTGCAAGTCCACCTGATGGCTCATAAATGCAAGTCCATTTTTCTACCCACTAAACTCCATCGTCACTTGGCTTTCGCCCGGACGAGTTGCCCCGCCCGTGTCGAATCGCCTACTAGGGCATTAGCGACGCTGAAAGTGTAATTAATAAATAAGGACTGGAAACACATATAATTAAAATAATAAATTAACGACAGTACATTCACATACAGTTAGACTAGACCGTGTTTGACGGTCAAATCCGGCTTTACAAAAAGAGTCACAGTCATGAAACTTCATGAAATTGTAACAAAAACGAACAAAACGAAAAAACAAAATACATGTGACAGCGATAGACGTTTGTTTGGAGTTCTTCTCTTGCACTTATACTGATATATAATTGATTACAATTACAAACTGTATAAGACTATAGGCAACCCAATTAACTGAAGATAGTAATAAATTTATTAAAACAACACAGATTCTTATAACTAACAATTAAAACGTGGTGTTTAGTCAATCATAACTTTATATTTTCAAAAGTTAACAAATTAAATTTTGGACAATCTTGACTTGAAAATAAAAGAAAGGTTAAAGAATAAAACAAGGATGTTTAACTTCCTTATTAATTTAACATATTTGTATTTATTTCAACTTCAAAATCGAATCAGTTTTCATTTGATACTGGTTAAGTACTTGCACTAACAACAAAATGATTTTTACCAGGTATTTTATAAAATTTAAGAAACAAATTTTAGTATTAAAATTATAATATCCAAATGGCATTAAAGTTATAATATTGAGATGTAACTTAAATTTTTAGATTAAAAAAATGGTTTAGTTATTTGTTAATTGTCGTTAAGGTTTTCCTTATCTACTACTAATTGAGTATTCTTCTAGGTTTTATTATATTTTTATGTATTTTTTATTTTTCATTTATAACATAAATATTGTTTTATAAGAATTTATTTATTAATAAAAAATTCGCACAATTTGCATAATTGTTCTTAATTTTGTGGATTATCAATATTATCGAATTCTTGAAACATTGTCAATAAACCAACCATTGTCTCTTTGGCACAAGGAATGATTTGATTGGCTGGTAACAGGAAACCATATTTACCCTTGTCGCGAAGTTCGAAGATAAATGTCATCCTGGTTTTAAAAGAACTTTTAATCCAATCTACGTTGTTTCCATAAGCTGGATCTAAAATTTAAATATTTAAATTAATGTTTAAAAAGTTAGGTTATGTTCGTTATTTAAATAAAAATTAAAGAAAACCTACATAAAAGTTCGACAATATTTCCAAGTTTGTATTGAGTCCCATTAACTTTTTCAATCTCTTCCACCATTCGTTTACCAACTGAATATAATTCGTCGTAATTATCTCTGTGAGCTGCTGAATCTCCATATGGTAAAAGCAATAATTGAGAATAAGCGTGGAATGATATGTATCCAATCAAGTTGGATCCGATTGTTTTAAAGTGTTCGGATAAAGCTTTAGTTTCTGGTTCGGAAAATGCTCTCGGTCCAGGATAGGTGTCGGTGCATGGATTCCATGATGAACGCCATTTATAACCCCAATTACGGTTGGGGTCTGTACCAATGCAAAGTCCGTTTGGTTTACGGGTTTTACGCCACATGCGGTTCTAAATAATTTTAATTTAAACAACAAAAACAAATAGGAATTATTATTATTTTTGTTAATATTTTGTAAAATCTTAGTAATAATAAATATGATATTTTCTATTTAAAATATTTTCTGAAGTAACACCGATAAAAGTATGAAGTTAACATGTTTAGAATTATAAATAAATGATCTAAAACTTTTGTTATAATAATTTTTTTGGTAAAATAAATTAAATTAAATTCAAAACCAGGACTTACTCTTTCAAAAGTGTAACTATAACCATCTGGATTAAAAATGGGATAAATGTACCAATCATGACTTTCCGCTATTTTTCTGACTTTTGGATCAGTTGACCGTAACAATTCATTCAAAATATATGTCACTGTACTTGGACCAATCCTACAAAAAATAAATAATTTTACTGTTTACTAATTTAACTAGAAGGCTAACTTTTAAAAATTTAATCTGTCCTTAAACAGCATAAAACCCATATTTATTTTAAACTGTTATCTATTGATTTTAAATGGATTAATAAGCAAAAAAATATTTAAACATAAACTTTTCACCTTAACTCACTTAGTTTTAATTGTTATTATGACAATTATAAATATTCAATATGTTATAGATTATGGAACAATAAATATTCCTATTATTAATGTATAACTTTTTAAATAAATATTTTTTATAAGTAGTTTTAACAACAGAAGAAACCATAAAATTTTTTTTTTTAAAATACTACGAAAATTTATAGATTTAATTTTGACACCTTGTATGTTTGTTATTAAAAATAATTAAAACATACAATCTTGACAGAAAGACGAAAATTTAATAAGCTATAAAATTATGTATAACACAATTAATAATTAATGTTTTAATGTTGTAAAAATAATTAAAATTTAACTACTCGCCAAAACTTTAAAAAAATAAACCCAAACTTAAAATTATTAATTTAATTGACTTTAGTTTTTATATTAGCAATTTATAAATCATAATATATTTATATATTTTAAATTATTTAAGTATTTTTGCATCAATGTATTACAATATAAAAAAATACAATTAATAAAAAATAAAACAAATAAAAAAAAAAACAAGAATAAACTGAAAACTAAAACTTCCTAATTTCAATTTTAACACCTTGTAGAACTACTAATAAAATTAATTAAAATACGATACTTATAAAACTAATAATAAAATTAATAAACCTTGCAATAATATATTAAACAATAAAGTAATTATTTTTAAAAACTGTTAACATAATAACTAACAACTTGTCCAAACACAAAAATTAATTCAGAATCTTTAATTTTTAATTTAACACTATGTAGAATTTTAATTATTACTCACGTTAATCTAAAAATTAAGTATATTATAGATTAATACATTATCTTTTAAACAATGTTTAATTTTCTAAATATTTGTTTTAAAAATAATAATAACAAGAAGTAAATAAATGAAAAGTTGCTCAAACACAAAAATGTATAAATGAAATTTTTCTTTTAACAGTTTATAAAATTTTTGTTTTTAATAAGAATATTCTAAAATTTATGTGTGATATAGATAAATATATTTCCTTTGAAACTATATGTAAAACTATAAACATATATTATTAAAAATAATAAAAATAATAAAATTTAATCAAGAAAATAGTAAAAAAATATTTAAAAAAATTTATACTTTCAACTTTGATACTCTGTGGAACTAATAATTAAACTAATTAGAATATGAAATTTGTATATGTAATAAGAAATTTAATAACTTTTTAAATAATATTTAACACAATTAAATATTAAAGTTTTAAGACTGTTAAACTAAATAATAACTAACAAGTTGACTAATCACAAATTTTAATCCACAAACCGAAATATTTACTTTAACATTATCTAGATTTTTAAATATTTCTAACAAAAAGTTAAATTTTAAGTATTTTATAGATTAATAAATTCTCTTTAAAACTATGCATAACAATATAAACAAATATTTTTTATAACGCCTTAAATAATCATTAAAAACAAACAATACAAACAAAAAAATTTGATCTACCTTCAAAAAAAACGACTACAGTTTTAAATATCGAAACCTAATCCATAATTCATAATTTCTTGTATAAAACTATAAATATTCTTAATTAATAAAACTTACCATTCACGTGCATGCATCCCACTTTCCAATACAATCCCTTTATCCTTATTCTCCTTACTGTAACTTACACAAACACCAATAATATCTCTCCCTTGATAAGATTTACCAACATTAATCAGTCGAACATTCTCCGGAAACTCTTCCACCAATTCTTTTAACCAATCATTAATTTCTTCATATTTATAATAATCTTCCCAACCCATTTCACGTTTACCTTTCATGCCATTAATCAACGAACCTTTCATATTGTCCACATTACCCATACCAGGTCGTTCATTATCAATTAATTCTTGCACATCTTCAATGAACACTTCACTACCAGGAAATAATTGTAACAGTAAATCATCAGATCCTGGTGCTACCATAACATCGACATATTTGTTTTTATCAAAATTTGTTGACCAAATACTAAAAGTATTGTTGTAATTTTCTTCCAAAGCAAAAACACGATTTATATCTGCATTGTTTTGTATATTTGTACGATACACTTTGTAGTTGTTAAATTTAATTACATCAGATGAAGATATTAATGATATTGATATAGATAATATAAATAATATTAAAATCTTCATTGTTTTTTAAAGTTTTTTACAATTTGATTTTAGTTTTAGTTGGGTTTTACTTTCGTAGTTAACTTTTTTGACTTCGTTAATTTATTTTATAGGTATTTATAAGTTGATAATAAGTTAACTGTTAATAGTTAATGTTTTTGATAAGAATTAGTTAGTTCAGTTGAATACCATTTGCTTTAGTAATTACTTGATGTGTCATATTCTATTACTTTGTTTAGGTTGTTGTTGTTGAGTTTACCTAGTTTGATAAGAAATAATTGTTAAAGATAAAAATATTCAACTGTTAGTCATAATAATAATCAATTGTTAGTTTTAGTATTTAGTTTTAACTAGTAAAATGTTAATGTGAAAAACCAAATATGTTAAGGTAATGATAATTTAAATATGTAAATAAGTCAAATATTTCGAATAGCGTTTTAAGTAAAAACATACTAAACTAAAGTGATAAAGTGTTATGATTGTATTATTCGTAGAATTTAAATTTTTATTTTATTTTTATTCAAACTAAATAAAAACTTATTAAATTATTTAAGAAATAACAATTAGTTTCTAACTATATATTGTCGTATTCTTTGTATGTATTGGATGAACCAATCGTCATGAACTTTACAGAAAGTCAATAGAATAATCCCGCGGGGTGCAACTATTAAATATTAAGGTCGAAAGTTGCAAGAATCGATTTTTTGCGCTTTTTTGTGATTATCTCATTTTTTATGTTGCTATTTGTTGTTATTATATTATATTGATAGATTGTTTATTTCTTGTAAATACTCCACTTGTTGGCTCTGAAGCCACGGGTGGCTTCAATATTATATTGTAGAATTAATCATTCTCTACAAAGAGAGAGAGAGGCCTTAAGAGACCGGTCACAACATCACTTCAGGTCAACCTCTGCCCAATGATTATAAATATTTCTTAATTTTTATTTACTATTATATATTATTTTATCATTTTTTTCCTAACCTATCCTTTTTTTAATCAGTAATAATTTATTTAACAACACTTACCTGCCCATGTTATTGCGGAATTGTTAATGAAAATGTATGTGTTTTTGTGAATTTTTGCCTTACTAATATAACTTCTTATTTGATGAAATTCGAAACAAATAAATTATGAATCTTATCTTTATCTAAAAAGATCATTCAATATTTTTCTACTACATCTACAATTTATAATTTATAACATCAACTTCCTTCCTCTTCGTCGTCGTCTTCCACCTGCTGGTGAATTTCAAACTAGTCTTCATTATCATCTTCAACGACATTAATTTCTAGTTCTTTAATGATTTTGGGGTCAAAGGTTTCTTTTTTGTTAATGTCGCTCTGAGAAAATGAGATGAGTGTTGCCATATATGGTCATATAGCAAGGACTACGACAACATGGATCATGTATGCCACCTCCGATTTTGCGCTCGTCAGAATTAAGATAACGAGTTGGCCCAAAAAAAACACAAAATCAGTAACGCACACTAAAAACAAAAAGTAAGGTAGGGGTCTAGTTACGTACACCAAATAACCAGAAAACGGTTAAAACGGAGAAAAAACAGTGGTACTGTGACCGCGCGCTTACAAGCTCTCTATTTCGAAAACGGTTAACTGTATAAAAATTTCTATAAAACAAAATTTGTAGAAAATGATGTATTCTACAATATTGATAATAACAACAAATAGCAAAAAACCCATAGGAAACGAGATAATAACAAACAAAGCCAAAACAACAATTCTTGCGACTTTCGTCCTCAAAATGTAATAGTCGCACACATCCCACAATATGTAGGTTTTGAGACAACATTTAGGGTGTCAAGTATTTACTTTAGAACACACAGGATCACTCCTGAGAACACAATATTCCTAAATAACCAGCAACTATACGCACATCCCTTATGTAAATATCTCGGAATCAAACAGGAGTTAATTAAAAGTGCTAAACATTTTAGGACTTCCACCTATCCTAACCAGGGCATAACATCCGCCACTGCTACACAAATTTATAAAGCTATCTGCAGGCTTCTCCTTAACTATCCCAGAATAATCCATGCTAACTGCTCCAACAAAACCAAGAAAATACAGTCTGTTGCGTAAACATCAGCCCTCAAAACCATCACCAAAATAAGACATCCCAATAATTCTCTACACAAACCTCCAAACTCCCTACTATATGACAAATGTCATATTCCTGATATCCACAGTCGTCACTTTAACATTGTGACTCTTTTCTATATCCAAATCCTTAACAACTACACTTGTAAATACATTGTGGGTGGTATACATTAAAACTTAGTTTTGAACAAAACTGAACAAAACAAAGAAACAATTGTATTTAATGATCAAATTTGAAGAAAACAAGAAAATGTTACTAAGGTAAATTAATGGGTGTACTTACATTTTCATTTATTTATAACAAAATTACAATCAACAAAAATTACATGTTTAAGCATAACACTTACACAAAATCAAACCACAATAAATAATTACCAATAAAATTACATGATAACTGTGCACGTTCTATATAAATTTAGACATCAACTGTCAAACATATCACCCCAACCATCAATTAAACCCTATGATTACCTATCACTTAGATAATTATCTATACGTGTACTTTTATCCTATAATTGTCTTGTAATGTATTGGAACCTAACCAAGAATATAAGAAGCATACATAACCTTTAGTCAAAGCTACTGTCTTCTTTTTTCTGGACGTGTAAACAAAACACAAAACAAAACACAAAACAAAACACAAAACAAAACACAAAACAAAACACAAAACAAAACACAAAACAAAACACAAAACAAAACACAAAACAAAACACAAAACAAAATACAAAACAAAAAATGAAAGATTTCATGGCAATAACCATAAAACATCTAAAATGTGGCGGTATATATCCACCCCAAACCAAATCCAAATTAAAGAACGCCCTCATCTGGCTATTCAACATAACCTGGGTTTTTTACTCGGTTGTATTCTTCCTAATCTGCGAATTATACGCATTGAAAAAATCGTCATCAACAGACATCAACGGTTCAATCAAAAACCTCAACTTGTCATTATCGTACGTCTTAACTATGTTCAAACTCTCAGTCTGGTTTTGGAACTTCAAAGAACTAACTGCGATCATAACATTTTTACAATCAACCGCCGACAACTTTGTATCTGTTGGTCGAATTGATAGTTTTGATCCTGAAATGATACTAAAAAAAGACAAACGCATCAAAGACCGGATGATACATATATTTGTTACTATTGCATTCTTAATAGCAGCCACGGCATTAGTTCTGAGTGTGATTGATGCGAATGGGGTGGAATTACACGAAGTAGAACTACCTTATCATACGTATATTCCGTTTGATTATAAAGAATCGATGCTTCATTATACAATCGCTTCTACTTATCAGTGCCTAGCTTTGTTAGGATGTGCTATAATAACTTCTGGTAAATATTGTATATTTTTAGGTTATGTGGTGTTTCGTTGTTATGTTATTTGATTTTTAATTTTCGCTTTTATTGGTTCATTTCAAGGTATTGACTTGTTCGTGTTTAGTCTGGTGTACTTTACAAGCACACATTTTAAGCTTTTGCAAGGTGGATTCACAACTGTCAAGGAGAAAGCTTTGATTACGATGGAAACGAAAAAAATCAACAAGTCGGACCGCGGTAAATTGGAAGAAGTTATGTACGATGAGTTACGATCGTATATTCAACATTTACAACTTATTCTTGAGTAATTATTTGCGATTTTGCTTAATATTTAGTACATTTTAAAGATTATAACCTCAAAATTGAGAACAATTCAAAATTAACCTCTAATTTTTTTGTAGGATCTGTGACAAACTAGAAGCGATCTTTAATGTATGGATTCTTCTGCAAATGCTGGTTTCTCTTGTGGTATTTTGTACTTCTTTGTACGTCATTTTTTCGGTGAGTTGTTTATTTTAATTTGGAAGTTATGTATAAATTGCTAAAACTTGTTAACTTTTATCATTTTTTTTCTTTATTTATCTTAATAATTTTGAGGTTAAATGTTTTTAATGGTTAGAAATTTTATTTTTTAGTATGTAGTGGGTTGAATTAATACTATAATCACTAAATATAGATTAAATCATGAATTTAATCTTAGTATTTCGTAAAAAATTAAATTTTCATTATTCCCACTTTCGTTGTTTTTTGCTGATTTTAGACAAACGGTACGTTTTATTAAAAAAAGTTACTAAAATAAAATGTTGAGTACTTAATTAGCTATAACTTTTGTTCTAACATTTTGTTGATTTTGTTGTTGTTATTGATAGTTTTTATTGTTTTTGTATAAAAAAACACAACATTTTATTTAGAAAATTTTGTTTTTTGATCTTTAGCTTTAATTTTAATAGAAGTGCGTGAAATCAAAAAATTAATCGTTGATAAATGTATATTTATTTATTAACTATAAATTTATTATAAACAATTATTGATATTCCAATTAAAAATTGACGTTTTTTGCACTTTTATAAAAATGTTTCCTAATTTGTAGAAATTTATCTTTAGATTTATTGGTGTCATTAAATAGTACTTTGATTATTAATTGAAGCTTAAACATGACGTTTTACACTTGCTGCTAAATATTTAACAGCGTGATTTAAAGAAATTACTAATTAACACACTTTTACAGATTAACAGCGGTAATAGCATACCTATAGATGAATTTGTGTACATGTTAGCGATTGAAAACCAACTAGTTTTATATTGTTTTGCTGGGGATGAACTCACAACTTGTGTAAGTATCTAATTATTAGCGTAAATTACATTTGAAGCACTTAAATTTAGTTTTTTTGAAACTTTTTGGGATTTTTGTAACTTTACGGACATTGCGCGACATCTACCAGTATAAAATAGAAACTTCAATTCAAACTTGTTGCTGTTGCTGAATTTATAATGTATACAAATTAAAACTCAAAAACTGATGAACTAACAACAATTAAAATTACAGGCAGCTGGAATACCTAACGCGCTTTACAACAGTGATTGGTTAATCGCAACAAGCACGAAATATCGAAGAAATATAATATTGACAATGATGCGTATGTCCAAACCTATCCATTTGACAGCTGGAAAGTTTGCGGCTCTGACTTTAGCAACATTTGTTACGGTAAAGTACAAAACACTTACTTATTAATTTAGTTAGTAAATAAATTTATAGTTTAACGATAAACATTTATTTTTTACAGATTGGAAGAGGTTCTTATTCATTATTGGCTGTATTAAACAGTACAGAAATTTAAAAAATAATTGTCACGTTAAATAATTACGAGTTTTGCACTTAATATGACAATTGTTGCTTTGTTATGTTCAATATTGTTCAAAACTAAGATTTAATGTATGCTACCCACAATACACCAATTCATATTTGTTGTTTGCGTGCACAAAACTTTTAAAGTTGAACTTTACAAAGTTTACTGGGTGTAGTGCTATAAAATATTATTAATACTGATGCAACCCTTGCATCCAGCGTTTGTGGTCGGTGAGGTCCGCAACGAAACGGCGTTATTACCGAGATAGACAGGACACTGTCACACTACTTTACTCAGCTTCTTCACCACTTCCTCCTACTTAGGTGGGGACACAGAGTTTACTTCCGTCACGCTGCCTTCTACAAGACAACACGTTTCTCACAGCTAAGACATCTTCACCACGTTTTATACCGAACTTCACATTTTGTTACTTATTAATAAAGAAATACAGTTATCGAACCTTAGATCACTCCTCGCCGATCCCAAAGAACCCATTATATTTGGCGCAGTCGGTAGGATCGACGAGATTTAACTAGATAACCAGCGCGCGTGACATAAAAGTGAAAGTGTAAAACATCATGGCACCTCCAAGACGACAATCATCCCCCACAGAAGAACTCGCACCGACGCCACCATGCAACAGGCCGATGCTAGAGAAGTTTGCCGGCTACAAGACTGTTATAAAGGCTGATTTATGGCTAAACCTCTTCGAGGTGATAACTAGAGGTAAGAGCGATGCGGAAAAACTCTATTTACTTATGGCGTACCTCACGGCGGACGCTTTAAATTGGTACGCGTCGGATATTGCTCCGTATGTTGATAACCTAACGTGGCGAGAAGTCTGCGCCATGCTGATAACACGCTTCGGACAACCAGTGGTTAACCCGCTCGTGGAAGCGCAACGGCGTCATCTACGACCTGGTGAGAAGGTAGCAGCTTATTACGAAGACAAACTCCGACTTCTTCGACAAGTCAACCTTGACGAGTCACACGTGGTCGAGCAGCTCACCGATGGCATGCCCACCAAACACCGTGGTTACCTCCTGTGCGCGCATACGCCGAACGCTATTGCGTGGCTACACGTCGCGTCGCTATGCAACTGGAAGCGACGCTGGGTCGACCTCAACATCAAATCACCACGCCAATGCCATACACCAGGTACAGCCGACCTCAACCACGTGCAGTTACGATGATGGCTACTCCACGTCCACCAGCACTATTGACAAAAGGTCTGTACACGCCGTGTCGGTTCTGCCAGCAGTCGGGGGAGACTGCTTACCACTGGCACCGTGATTGCCCACGCCGACCACGTCAACCATCCGCCGTCGTCAACTCACCTGTTGTTGCTACTGCCATATCAGACGTCACCGCTACAAACAACGCCGCCTACTCTCAGCCACAAGACCTGCAGCCCGTTCAGGAAAACTTCCTGAGCGGCCATCACTAAGCTTGCTCGACATCGCTGTGCGGATCAATGGTTGCGCCGTCCCCGCCATTGTCGACTCCGGGAGCACGATTAATGCCATCAGCAGCTCGCTCGCTAACCGCGCACATCTCCGTCCCGATCCGCACACCTCCGTGTCCGTCCACCAAGTGAACAGCAAAACGCGTAGTGATGGTCGCATTACTGCGGTCCTAGAAATTGACACCGACGCTCACGTCATTCATGCATACGTGATGCCGAATCTCCCTCGAGATTTCCTAATAAGTTTGACAACAAGTCGACTCTTTGGTCTGAAAATCGACTTCAGCCAGCTCACGGTCCACCAAGAGGCCCCGGGGTCGACGCAATACCGGTTGTGTCTCACCGCCGACGTTCCTGTACCTCTAAGTGTCTCCACGCTGATCAAGCAGCACTCGCGCCTCTTCGCCGCCGAGGACACTGACGTTGGCCGAATACCTGACGTTAGTCACTGCATTCAGCTCGAGACTGGAGCCCAGCCAATCGCTCAAAGACCCTTCCGCCCTAGCCGCCAAGGGTCTGATCCGAAAGTCCACGTCTGCATGGGCATCACGAGCGCTGCTCGTATCAAAGAAAGATGGAGGTAAGCGTTTGGTGATTGATTTTGGGCCATTGAATGCAGTCCCCGTCACCGAGAGGGAACCATTGCCAGACATGCGGGATGTCATCGACCAGATTGGGGAGTCACGAATCATGACTACATTAGACATGGCTTGGGGTTACTGGCACGTAGCCATGGACGAAGTTTCTATCCCGCTCACTGCCTTCGTCACAGCTGACGCGCAATGGGAATGGCTAGTTCTCCCGTTTGGCCTCAAAAACGCTCCACCCACTTTTCAACGAGTAGTCCGCCGCATCCTGGGTGTTCATCTTAACAAAGGCGTCATCCCGTACCTGGACGACATTATCGTTCACGCGACAACTCAGGAAAAACACGACGAGCTCCTGTCTGCTGTCCTACGTTCACTGTCGGCTGCCAACGTTCGCCTTCGCCGCAAGAAGTGCCACTTCTCCCAGTCTGAAGTGCAGTACCTGGGGCACAGCATCTCCAACGGTGATGCTCGACCCACCAGATCGAAGATTGTTGCAGTCGCGCAGTTTCCCATTCCAACAAACGTGAAGTCGCTACAACGCTTCTTAGGTATCGCAAACTTTTATCGCCGCTTTATTAATAACTATTCTAGAGTCGCAGAACCTCTGACGCGACTCACGCGAAAAGAGTTTGCCGATACCTTCGCCGAGAGTTGGAATGACGAGCAACAGTCTTCGTTCCTTGCGCTAAGGCAGCACTGACCCATCAATACTAAATTGTTTGTTTAAAATTAAGTTTTCTTTTATTATAAATTAAATGCTGTGCATGATGTGTCATTTTATTGAACTAACGCACGTGTAGGATTCTAACCTGTGATTCTAACCTAATGGTTTCAAACGTGTTTTGCAGTATTTTGCTAAACACGGGAATGTCTCATTAAAAAATTGAATAAAACTATATCAAAATGGTAGAATTACAAGGTTTTGACGATCCTAATTTATCACCAGACGAAAATGAAGACATTAAAAAGAAAAAGCCAAACCGTAAAAGCGGTGGGTTTAACTTTCAATATTTTGAAAGGAATCACTAAGTGAGGGTACAAAATACCTACACCAATTTAAAGAAAAGTATGTTTTAATTGAAAGAAATTATTAATTTAAATAAATAAAAATTATTTAAAAAATTTTAAGGCAATTCCTTTAGTACTTGAAGGCAGAGATGTTGTTGCTATTGCACGGACAGGTAGTGGCAAAAAAGCTTGTTTTTTAATTCCAATGTTTGAAAAATTAAAAATAAGGTCAGCTAAAACAGGTGCCAGGGCTTTGATTTTATCACCTACTAGAGATGAATTAGCATTACAGGTTTGTTCAACAACATAAAATATTTTAAATACTCCAAAACTTTAACCTTAATCTTAACTTAACCTCAAAAAATTTAATGCAACAAACTATTAAATTTTGAGGTCGAAAGTCGCAAGAATCATTTTTTTGCGCTTTTGTTTCTAATTATCTCGTTTCCTATGGGTTTTCTGCTATTTGTAGTTATTATCTATTCTCTATAAATTTTGTTTCGAAGAAATTTTTATACAGTAAACAGTTTCCGAGATAGAGGTAATGGTGACTCTCTCTCATAAATGATTCAGAGAGTCAAGAGCTACAAATTTTGTCTTAGGTATTTAAAAAAAAAATATTGCCGTTTTTGAGAAAAATCAAAAAACCGCAAAATGTCTGACATCGGATCAATTGGTCTTCTATACCTATAGGTCTCCACCAAAATTTGGTTTTCTGGGAATTATTGATAATTCAATGTCTAGATTGACCGGGCAATATGTCAATTTGTTAATAAACATAAATTAATTATTAATAACATAAACTGTCTTGAAGTCAATTTAAGTTTATATTTAATAAAATTTAGTGCATTTATTTATCATTAAAATTATAATTTCCAGGAGATTTTAAAATTTATATTAACCTGATTAATATTTAAAAGTCTGAACGTTCTGTCTGAAAGTAAATAAAATTTTCTACCAAATTAAATTTTCTACAATTGTTTATCATGCTTAGTAAAAGTTCTTCAAGTTTTTCTAGAGTGTTGGATGTTAGGACCATAAAGACTAATTATTTATAAAAAAACAAATAAATTTGACACCGACATAGTAGTATATATTTCTTTTGTTCTTTTTGTACAGATAATCAACTAACAACGCTTAAAAACGTTTCGCTTAAAACGCTTAAAACAATATCATGATATCATAACCTTATCTAACCGCCGTGAATCATATAACAGATCGATAACAATAACAGAACACAACTTCATACAACGAAATGTGTGACAACAAACATTTATCAACTATATATTTGCGTGATTGATTGAGTTTAATTAGCAGATTAGAAATACGCTGACGATTTACTAGAGATAATTGAATAGCATTAAAAACCAATATGGCCGCGACATGATCTAAAAACTGGTAGCGTTTACTAACAATGCGATCTATGTCTTTTTGTCACAACATGTGACGTTTTACATGTTTCATTGATTTTAGTTTTTTATTTCTTTTAAGTTTTACGTTAATTAATTTTAGTTAGCTTACAATTAACAGTCTATGAAAGTGTGTTATAGTAATTTAAGTCATTTGACTTTGACATTTGTCTTTGTTACGATGGTTTTTAGGGAATTTGGTATATAAATATTTGATTGATTAATTGTTAAAATTATGATTTTGTTTTGTTTTTGGATCATAACTAAATTGTTAACATAAATATTTAAATTTGATTTGAACTAGTTAAAAGCTAATTTAATTCTTAATTAATTAAAATTTAGTTTATATTTTTATTGTTAAAATTGTAGTTGTCCGACGTCTTTAAAGTTTGTAACAAAATAATAAAAACTAAAATTTTAAAATAACATTTTTTGAAATTGTTTAGTTTTTTGCTTATAAATAATTTGTTTAATTATATATCTATATTTACTTTTAACTGTTAAAAAACTAAATAAATTATTTATACATTAAAATTTAAATAATATTTTTATCTTTAAAATTCCAGTTGTCACAGGATTTTAAACTTTGGAACATTATCATAAAAACTAAATTTTGGAAGTAAAATTAACGAAATTGTTTAGTTTTTTGCTAATAAATAATTTGTTATACTATATACATAAATTTGGTTTTAACTGTTAAAAAGCTAAATAAATTATTTATATACTAAAATTTTAATCATATTTTTATCTTTAAAATTCCAGTTGTCACAGGCTTTTAAACTTTGGAACATTATCATAAAAAGTAAATTTTGGAAGTAAAATTAACGAAATTATTTAGTTTTTTAATAATAAATAATTTGTTAAATAAATTAAATATATTTGGTTTGAACTAGTTGAAAGCCAATTAAATTTTTTATAAACTAAAATTAAATTCATAAATTATAATTACCAGACGGATCAATACTTGTAAGTCGAAATTAAAATTTTGAAATAAAATTTTAAGAAGTATTTTAAAAGTATAAACAAATAATCAATCAAATCTTTACAAACCATTCAATGTAACAATCAAGAAGGCTTATAGGTATTCCACAATATCGCACTTAATCGAAATATTCGGACACGACCTACCAAAACTATAATCAATATTATGTTGACTTTTATTCCGTTCAGTAAGCAATTTTTGAAATATGGGCAAAATCTCTCTATCCAACAATTCACTCTCTGAAGTCGCATTATAAATATCTCGTTGTCGATGTTTGGCCGACCCCTTAGGCCGTAAAGTAGCACTATTCACATTGGGTGTGCTCTGGAAGTGTTGTAGCTTCGAATCTTTCTTCTGCGGACTTCGTTCTACACCTCCAGACATATTATTCGAAGTCGTAGCTGTACCACCAGAACTACCACGTTTAGCAGCATTAGAATGAACCTGGGATGACCCCACATGTCTAGTACGTTCCGAAACTGATCGATGATGAGTAGGAGCATCTTCCTCATCCGTGGAAATACTAACCCGTGATGATCTTTGATGAGATTTAGAACTACAACGACATAAACTATGCGTATGGGTATGGTGTTGGTTACCAGTATCCCATAACTCAGATTTGGCCACAACGTGGGTACCATGACCATGATCTGGTTTACGTTTGGGTGTACCACGATTACCAGGCACGCTAACTCTTCTTGTACATGTCACAGGTTCCACAGATTCTTCCTTGTTTTGATTCTGATCCCGATGTGCATGTGGTGTTTGTGGTGTGCTTGGTGTACTCTTCAAACTACAACGCCTTGGTTGTGTCTCACCTTTAGTACTCAACCGTCGTAATTCCCGCTGACTGCCTGGATCTACATCAAAGGTTTGTGCTTTGTGTAATTCAGGTGTACGCCTTGGAGTTGCTTCTTTCACTTGTGGTTCTTCTATGACACTTTCACGTCTATGACCATTTTGTGGTAATCCCCCAGAACTGGTACGGCTTAAACTTTGTGTGCCATTAATGTCAGGTTTGGAATCAGTTCTTCTGCGTCGGCTTTGACTTTCACCGCGTTGTAAGGAATGGAATTGTTCTTGAGAACTAATACTACACAACGAGGTGATTTCGCTGGTTTCTGTAGCTGATGGTGCGTCCTTCCGCAATAAAGGTACTGATAATCTGGTTGTGTTTGTTTCGTTTGCTGCATTTCCTCCGGTTCCATTTCCACCGATTGATCCTCCACCACTTACGCTCAAAGCACTCACACCGGTTGCACAATCTAGTAATTCCCGTGCTTCGTTTCCCAACCTTCTGATTAAAGCTTGCAACTCACCTTCGCGATCTAAAAGAGTTTTGCGATACCTGGAATTGTTAGCTTTGACTTCTTTCATTTTGGATTCCATTTCTGACGCGCTTGAATCACGCCGAGTCTTAGATCCCATTGGACGTAATGTTGCGCGACATCTTTGATCGATTGATCCAGCTGGGTTACGTTTTAATTCGACCATTTTGGGGACGAAAACTAACCAAAGTGTTGCTGTGGTGCAGAACATTACAAAGACGCCTATGATTAAAAACATAGCGTCTTGATGATCAGCGAGGACTAAAGCGACTGCAGCGCCACATATGCACATTATGGCAACATTGTAAACACTTAAACCAACATGGCGACTATCGTTTAAAGCTGGTATGGAGACGTTTCGGGTTTCCCAAGCAAGGAAAGCCCCAAATATCTACAAATAAATATAATCCACAAATATTTAATTTTATACAAAACTTCATTATTTTCTAAGGGATAACTTACCATCAGTAATCCTTTGTATGCATAAATAGATCCTACAAAAATTGTCATTTTATCAGATGCGCAGTATTCGTTTTCGGGAATAATGACAATGTCTTCGCTTGATGGGTGTGGCTATAATAATTTATAAACAATTGTATGTCAAATAATTTTTAACTTTAGTTTTAAGTTTATCCTTATAGTGAAGTTATATTATATTAAATTGAGGTTATTTTATGTTTAATACTTACATAAGGTTCTAGTTGTTTAGTTTCTCGGTAAAATGGATCAGATATTTGCCACGTAGTCATTATAATTAAATCGATGGCTAGTAGTACGCCTACGACCATAAATAGTTGGTAATCTTTGATGACTTTTTTGTTTAGTTTGACGTCAGTGAATATGGAATGGACCCGCCATGTTTTGCTGAACATGGCACCAAAGGCAAGAGAAAAGCCGGCCATCAATGTCCATGCACGTGCTGTGCAAATGTACGGGAATGCGTCTGGAAATCAACACAATTTTTATTAAATATTTAATTGCAGTGTGACGCTTTAATTTAAATTGATTATTAAATTCATATATTTTTCCTTCTATTTTCCTTTCATTTCAATTTCTATATTTCCATGCTTCTTGTTTTTTTATCTTCTAGTTTTAGAATTAGCTTTATTCTCTTTCTTATTATTTCTTGCTCCTTATTTAAGTTTTGGATTCTTTATTCTCATTAACTTCTTGAATCCTGTTCTTTTCTTCTATTTCTTCATTACTTCATTATTTTTATTTTACATTATTTTTTTCACCTTTATTGTTCTATATCTTTTTCTTGGAATATTTCACTATCCTCTCACTTCCATTATTATTTATCAGTATTTTCTCAACTTTGTTAATACCCTACTTACTTTACCTCATAAACTATTCCTACATAAAGCAAAAAACAACTTACCAACACTAGACAATCCCGAATCCAATCCCAAGAACACAATACTCGTATAAGTCAACATACATCCAATAATAATCAAATTATTTAAATGCGGACTGGACATTTTAATATACCGCTGATTCCTGTACTTGATATTAAACGCCAGGAACACGGACGCCATTACAATACCACAACAAGCCAACGAGGCAAAAATAGCATATGCCGTTTTATTCACTCGTGTATGCTCAATTATCAACAATGTCCTATCCTTAGGAGGATGTCTACAAAAAAAAAACAAGCAAACAAACAAAGAACAATTAATCATCATTCATCACAATCTAAGGTATAAGTTCTCCAAATTATTAAAAACCTCATCAACTATCATTTATCATCTAGACATCTTAAACCAAACCAAGCTTCAAAAGTTAGACTTTATTAAACTTATAAATTAACTTACTTTCCAAGCCAACGCATGGGAGCACCAAGAGTAAGATCCAAATGCTGGGTAGCCGCATTGTACTCCCCTACCTTAACCTCAGCCCCTTCTTGGAATTGCTTCAATAAAATACTAGCCTTTCGTTCATTGTCATAAAACCTTACAGGACCAGTTACACCTTCAAAGCTCGTATTTCTCAACGCATCCAGAAAGAAACGCTCCCACAACGGATCACGATATTTAAAATCGATGACAGTCAAATTCCGTTTAAACTGGCGTATCTTATGTGCCACATTCTGGATAGCCAAAGCAACAGCCCAGATGCCATCGTAAGTGTATCCATGAAAACGGGAATATTCCGATCCTCGGCGTGAGTTGTATTCCACATGATATTCATCCGCGGTCTAAAATTTAGAATCACATTTTATGATTTTTAAATTCTTAATCTAATTATTTTAATGAAAAACTCACAATTCCTGAAATAGTAATCTCCCCACTTGTACTAAGAGGTAACAAATCCGTCAAAATAGTTTGTTCTAACGCCGTGGTCATTTCCTCAACAGTACAATTCGAATCTGATGATACTTTAGTCCACCATTCCCCAGAATACGTTCCCATGATAATCCATTGATATCTCCTCCCAAACATTTCCATTCGGTAGGCTTCACAGAAAATAACCCTTGCCCAGTGCTCATCAAAATTACCAAGAATAACACGTGTGTCTTTTTCTTTAAGTTTAGCCAAAGCACCGTTAACTTCATTGGTAAAGCTTTGGGTTTCTACAACTTGGTAACTCAAGGAGTCAAGTTCTGCCACCAACCTATAATTTTTATTATTATTTTTTCAAATTATAAAATTCTATTTTCTTGAATTCATGAACAAAATACAAACCTATTGTGAGCAAGTGAATATCTTGGTTCATTCTGATAGATAGTTCCAACCCTAGTCCAGTTAAATTCTCTCAACAAAGATAATCGGGGTGAATTAAACGCATTCTCACTGGGAACAATACGGAAAAAATTTGGGAAATTCTTCATTGTGAACATCGGATGTGTATCGGCGTAGGACAGTTGGGTAAGATGCCAATGTTTGGAAGCTTTTGCAATCGGATCAGTCACGTGGGTACACGCAGCCCCGAATAACATTAACTTATGTGGTCCACTGTGCATCATGTCAAAGAAAGCTTTCACCCCCACTGCTGCGTTACACTACAACATATAAGCATTTTGAGGTTAAAAACAAAACACAAACAAAACACAAAACTTGTTACTTTGTTTGTTGTGCTTGTTATAGTTGATAAAACAAACAACAAGGTTGGACAGGCAGTGAACGGACTTGAAACAAACACAATCCGCCGCAACTGTCTTCCCGACCTTGTCGTTGTTGAACATAACCACACTTTATAACCTTTGAATCATAACCTCAATTATATATTGTAACCTACCATTGTATCATTCCACCACATATGTAACCGATAATTTCGCAGAATGGATGAATGTTCATTGACGTGGTCCAAGGCCAGTTTAACGCTGGGCATTACACCGCGACCTAATAATAATTAATGAAGTAATTTAATTAATTTTCATATAACTATTTAATAAAAGTAATTATTTTGTAAAATGTAAACAAACCTGTGTCAGAATTTTCAACCCCTTTACCATAAGGAAAAAATCCAGCAATGTATACATCATGTCGGCGCGCGTCCGTGTTGGGTTTTTGCGGCGCGCCGCCCCCGACTAAGAGCACCAGGGTTAACGCCAGCACCACACTACGCATTGTACGTTCAGTCATTGCACACATAATATTATTTTACATTACGCATTGTTTAAATAATGATTTATTATTGTTTTTAACGAAATTAATTAATGTTTGTGTTAATCAAGGAGGCGGTGAATGAGTTTATGCGTTTAGTATATTTGTGTTTTACGTTTTGTGGCGTTTACCGGACGGCAGACGCTGGACGAGTGAGTCGTGCTGGGCGCGCTGAGCTTTATCGATTACCTACCGCCTCCTTTTGCCGCCGCCGCCGTGGATAGAAGATAAAAGCGCCATCTAGTGTTAATATAGATCAACTTAAAAAAATCATTTAAAAACTATAAATTTACAATATTATTAGGAGTTGTGGTTGTATGGTTGAAGCTGCTTGAGTTGATTTCACAAATCTGAAGATGTGGTGCGTTCGAAATTCGGACTAAGACTAACTTTATTTTAGAAAGTAACAAAAATG
>JARJDS010030882.1:0-25056 GCA_030264155.1 Atheta pasadenae | reverse complement strand
TTTGAAGGCAAAAATAAAATACTTCGGGGAATATTTATGGATTAAATTTGGTCATACGATAAAGCACAACTCTTAAACTGTATAAGAAAAATTAGGGAAGTGAATTTGAGTATCATGGAAAGAAGTTATGACCAATTTTCAAAGCGGTGTTTGAAAAAAACGAAGAAATTGCCAAACTTTGAAGGCAAAAATAAAATACTTCGGGGAATAATTATGGATTACTACTACTATCGAGGACTGTAATGGAATTTACAACAACTACTTACAAGTACCTCATGGAGCTGGAGCTTGTAGTACGATGTTGACCATGACATCCTCTTCTTTAGGAACAGCAGTGGGTGCAGCTACAAAAAAGTATGCTGTAATTTGATGCCGTACACAATACTTAAATTCTATTACATACCAAGATTCCTATTAGAAATAAGCATTAACAGTTAATACATTGCGGCCATTGACTTCAATTAATTGATCAACACTAAAGTGATGGCTGCACACCCAATAGTTGCCAACAACCATTTTATATGCAATGCCAAACAATTTCACATTGTTAATAGCTGTTAGTCAACCTTTGAAGCGCTAGAATGTATAAATTAGAACATATCTATAGTAATGGATTCAGATAGTAACCAGATATTACATTAATACTTACATGCAATTCAGTAGCACCAGTTTTGTTAGTGCAATGCGGCAGGCAATAGTAATTAACCATGGTAAATGCAACGTAAAACATAAAGTAACACTGGTATCAAAGAGAACACAAGACGCTCGACCGTTGGCTCGACACTGAAACACGTACATATTATGAATATTACTATTATATTTTGTATAAGAATGTTATGCAAAATTTGCGCTACGGCCGTTGAGGGCGCTACTCAAACTTGTCATATGTTGCAGCAGCCCACAGCAGCCAATCCAGCCAATCAAAGTTTTCTTACAATTTCTTATCCCCACACGATTCCGTCCTTGATACATACAACGTTTTGAATTACTCCACTAGATGTCGATATATGTACTAAAAACAGATGAATCCCAAACAATTCTTTTTACTTTCACAAAACATATTCCTGCACATTCCTGCACTAGTTTCTACCGCACAATGGAAACAACAGCACACAACACGAAAACATGTTCTAAAAATAAAGTAAAATATCGATAAACGAATAATGTTGACAATGTTATTGCATTACTTTTTTGTTAACGATACCGATGGTAAACTAGTAACTAGTGAGTCACTGTTGTATTCACTTTACAACAATATTATTTAAACATATTCAAGTTGTAGTCAGTTTTATGTGAATCCCTTTTTATATAAATCATAATTTTGTTTGTGAAGACAACTCAAGTCATTAAGCTTTGACTCATCGAAGTAGAGCCAAGCGTGACTGACATTTTTACATTCTTGTAATTACGTGTACCAACTACAAACAGTATAACGGGTATTTATTTATAAAGTAAGTACGTTTTAACATTTTAACACCATCCATACGTAGTTACACACAAACATTGACCAAAAAACTATTTAGTTTACTTAGTACTTTAATTATTTTAGTAATGGAAGTTGATGAACCTCAAAAAGAAAACGAAGCACCACAAGACGAAAAACAGAATAAAGGATATTGGGGTTGTTGTGAAAAATGTGACAAGTTGCAGAATTCATTATGCTGTCGACTCACGAGCGGATTTTTTCAAAATTGTTGCTTATTAGGAGGTTGTTTTTTTTAATAAATTAAAAAACTAAATACAAACAGATTCATTAATTAATCTTCAAATTTCTTCAATATTTTACCCCCACAAAGAAAAATCCTTGCAACTGCCATGTTATTAACCTTTTCCCAAATATATATATAAATATTCCTGATTCCTGCATGACTTAAGCTTTTGCACGATTGCATCAGCCTCAAAGGTCTTTCCTTTGATCCCCAACTGTCCCCAACAGAACATAAGTGTGTATTCTTCGTACAGACACGTTTCTGTTGGTTTGTGTTGTTTGTAGTTCACAACATTCGCAGCTGGCTGCAACAACGTCATCGCCACAAACCTCACCGATTGGTCGAGCCCTGTCCCCACAAACTCACAACAGTACAACGGTGGCGTGCAGTGATCCTGCTAGAAACGATTCACAACAATCCTTCCAGAAAGTTCCACATCGTCTAGACCAATAGCAACGCACCAGCTGAGATTTAAGTTTTGAACATGTGCCAACTTGACCGAACGACTTTACAGCAGGAATAAACAAGTTCAAACAAGTCGATGCAATACGTCCTAATCAAACCTGTTGGTTATACTCATTTTGCACCTGAAGCAACCAACATTTAAAAACTGATCACTTACTCCACCAAGTTCTTTACAACAACTTATAAGTTTTAAGCCAGGAAACTAATTTCAAGTGTAAACAATGGAGTAAACAAACTGTTATAAATATTTATATAATAAATAAGTGCGGGACTAATAACGTATACATAAAATGTATTAAAATAGAATCGGCCAGTCATCGTGCTAAAGTTTATGAATCGTTCATTTTATTCCATCTGAACCGATCGGTAGTGTTCATTGTGAACAGTTTTTCAACGTTTTGAACGTAAAAACTGGATTTTTGTTTGTACTTCGGCAACAGTGTGTAAATAGTGTGTCTACCACGCATTGATAATACGCAGGAAACAGTGGTTGTGCTCAAGTGAAGCTATGCGACACTTCAAAATCAAACAATCGTTGATAAAGTGTTGCTCTCAGACCGGCGATTTTATAGTGAGAACTGTACAAGCTCCTCACACGTTTCAAACGCGTGGTGCGTACATGAGGAATTGCACAATATTTTGTAATTCAAGTGTCAAAGCCGCCGAGGTGTTTTGGTCGACAGGAAATTGGATATCTTGAATTTGCACCACTTTTATTATCTCGCCAGAATGTAAGTATTATCACTAATTACGGTTTATTACATAAAACAATTGATTTGTGTGGAATCCTTCTAGAATATTCTACCGATTTCTAAACGTTCCAGAACATTCACTTTGATTCAATTTGTCATTTTGTTTTATTTTTTTTGTTTCAAATAAATATTATTACATTTTTCAAAACTACTTGTTGCTATTTGCTTATATCTTAGTTGTTATCACTGTAACAACCAGTAACACTATCCAAACTCCTGTCATTGGATCCCGACGCCATTTTGTGTGTTAACTGTGACTTGATTTCATAATGAACGTGAATTTTATATTTGATTATAATTGTGTGAATAAAGTTATATAATTTTAATAAAATAAAGCATTTAAAACACGATTCATGCGAGAAACAAACCTGCGGTTCGTTACGACCTGCAAAAACATGTCCATTATCCGATGAGTCATGATTTCTTCGAACTCGCCTCACTCCTGCTACATTCACGCGATTCCCGCGTTGTGATTGGTCGGTCATGACGTCGTTTTCGTTGACAAAGACAACCCGTTCGTATATCCTGCGAGTAAAACAGAGATGCCGGCGGGAGTCTAACGCGCAGACTCGACGCCGGGTATAAAAGCGCGGATCGCAGGTCGCGCATCGCGACAATTTCACAACTTGTGCAACAACTCAGAGGTGTACCAACTACATTAAGCTAACTAGTGATTCCTGCTGCACTGCATAAAGAGTGCTTTCTAAGTTTGAAATATTAAAGAGTGCAAATCCTGCACTCTAGTGAAGGAAGTTTTCCAAAGCGAGTGTTTTAAATTCATTTGTGCGTGAACTGGTGAAAAACAGCGTCAGCTTTCGAGTAAGATTTCTTTTTTTAACTACAAAATTTAGGTTTATTTCCGAATTTAGTTGTTTTTGCGTTATATTGTAAAAATCCGTTTTGGGGTTGGTAATTTCTTTTTTTAATTTACGGAAGTGTGACGATAATATCGATTTTCTAATGTGTGGGATTCCCAATGTGACGTAGGTCGTCAAGCAGACGTCATGTGACTGTAGCGTGAAATGGCCTTGAGCTAGAATGAGCCGGCAAAATGACAAACATGTTTCAACAAGTTCAGACTCGCCATAGGCAGGTCAATTCCTGAGCGCGGTATTGTCCTGATGCGAACGGATATTAGCGCTTTCTCTTATCTCATTATTTCAAATTACAAATGTACGATACGATAGGTAAAAACAAACGATTGCGGTTGAAGTGTACATCGAATTTGTATGAGTGTGAACTAACTCGTTCGCGGGGGGCCCCAAAAAGGTTTTCATCGTCGTTCTACTTTGCAGACGCTTTGTGTATGTTTGGGTTAATATTAGTTCTGTTTACATTGCGATAGCAACTAACGTATGCTTCCAACACAGACGTTTACTTTTGTAATCAATATTTAAATAATCTATTTGTTTTTCTTATCAAAACGAAACAAATTTGTTAAAAATATTTAAATCGTTTTTTTTTAATAAAGGAAATTATAATCCAATTGGAATTAAATTTGTAATAATTTGTTTCAGGTTGAGAGTCCAGCACACTCAACTCTTCTCTTGGTGAGATACTAAAAGTCAACATTTTTACAAAAACCTTTGGCGAACATATTGTAAGTTATCCAAAAAATTGATGGAGTGTCTACTCTGCGGTAAGGGAAAATGTACCCGAAATTAAAGGGTTTGTGTTCGACATTACAGTATCGTTCACCATGGCCGCACCCGCCAACTCCGGACTGTCCTGCGCTTCGTGGCGAGAACACAACGACCAAATCGGCGATTCACAACATGATAAAACTAGAGGCGCTGGAGCACGAGAGTTTACCCTTTTCCGTCAATCCGCATCTCGTTCAGCCTGCACTGGAACAACCACTCGAGGATCTGCTTATCGAAAAAGTAATTATTTGTTGCATCTCCCACCTCGCACGCCATCTTCGCATGCGCAGTATCGCAGTATGCGCTTGCACCACCCCTCCTAAGAGAACTTAAGTATTAATTATGGAGTGTTTATTGTTTCGCGTGCAGAATTTGGTGAACCAGGAGGACGTTCAGCTGTTACCCACCGTGGACGGCAGCGTCCGTATGGAGCACTGTATCAACTTGGATTGGTATCTCGCTCCGATTCCCGACACGATGGAATCCTTCTATACAGATGAACTCGATACGCCTGATACTTTCGGTAATTATTTATTTCAGGATTTTCTTTATTTTATACAGGGAACAAAAAGTAATAACTAAAAATTTAAAAATATTTTGAAGTTTATTTCTTTGAAAAAATAGTTCGGTTTTTTTAAATTTGATTTTCGAGTATTTGAAAATAATAAATTAATAATTTCATTATTAATTATTAGTTTCAGAAGCTAGGAATGATCTTAATAAGATTATAAATACTACAACGCATCAGAAGCAATCGGATGGAAACCCATTCAATTTTACCGCAGCATCAGCTCAGCCGATTGAAACGCCATCGGCAAAAACAACAAGCATTCGCGATTTAAAACCAACAATTAAAAGCATAGAGAACACAATGAATAACTTCATTAACTTTGGTAAAGATCAAATTCTTAATAATGCAATAGCTGAAACAATCATGGCAGATCCATGGTCCATACCGGAGGCCGGCGACAATAGCACCGCCGATTGTGGCAATCTATTGTCGCCCAGCCGCTTCGATATGGATGAAGATATCAATATAAACGAGTACGATTTTCTACTCGATTGCCAAGATGCCATCGACGCCGACATGGCGAACGATGTTAATATTATGTTTGGCGTTGATAGCCACGCTGACAACTCAATTGATAATAACTCTACAATCGAAGAACATCACAACTATGCGCTTAAGTTAAACATAAGTCAAAAGTTTCCAATGGTTGGTGAAACTCTACAAACACCTGACATCATCTCCCAGATACTACAGATTGAGAATCCTCAAGACTATAAATTTGCAGTAAGTTACACAGTCAACAAAAATCAGAATAGTGTATTAATTTGATTTAATTGTTTTTATAGTATATAACACCAGAAGAAATTAAAGAAGAAATAAGTTTAAGCCCACAGTCAAACCACTCTCCTCATCCACAATCTCCGGAAACACCAGAAACTTTGGTGCAAGATGACGAATCTTCCTCACAGTCAACTGCGTCTTCATCCACAGTCGCTACTTCTAGTACAAAAACAACACGCACACGACGGAGAAAACCAATATCTGATGATGAAGAGTATGTACCACATGCTCAACCCGCGCGTAAAACCATCAAACGGCGTGTTAGTCCTCCGATTAAAATTGAAGACGTTGACGATGAAGATTACATCCCGGAAAAGTTACCCAAACGTGGCCGGCCTGCGAAACCAGTGAGCGCACGATCATCCGAATCTTCGGAATGCTCGAAGTATCGCGAGATGCGAGATAAGAACAATGAAGCATCGCGACGGTCACGCAGAAAGCGCCGGCTTCAAGAGGAAAACATCGAAGAAGAGTGTGAGCAACTGAACATGCGGAATATTCGTTTGAAGGCACAAGTGGAAGAACTTGAAAAATCTGTGACAACGTACCGTAATACTGTAATGGGTCTTCTTTTGAAAAAATAAGTCTTTAACTCATATATCTCAAGTAATCGTGTGGAGTATCACGTTTTGTTTTGTGTCACAAGCACGGTTTGTTTTGTTTACGAGTTTATATTTTAAATCTCGTTCTGTTTAAGAAAGAAGCGCATAGTTTTAAAACTGTATAATCCTAACCAACAATCTTATATATTTATGAAATTTTAAAAATTATATTACACAAGAAAAGCAAAAACAACAACACGTAATCGGGTTTAGGGATTTATAATTGTGAAATCTGTGAATGTTTTCTTTTTCAATAGTACCGTACTTATACATTTTATAAATGTTTTATACAGTAGTGATGTTTTGTTGATTGAAAATTAATTATAAATGCATTTAGATAGTGGAGAAATGCATTTAGTGTAAGATTTGTTTACAAGTTTACTTATTGAAGATGTTAGTGAGTAGAAAAGTAGAAATTATGATATAATCATTTTGAATTTTGTTAAATACAGATATGAAATATTTATGTAACCAATAAGTTTAATTTTTTCTGTACTTTATAACTTTGAGTTATCAATGTAACACTTACTACCAATGTGTAATAAACAATTGTTTTCAACGTAATTAATTGTAATAAATTTTTATTTTATACCTATTGCATCTAAATAAACCTAATTCGTACAAAATGAATAAATTTACGATAAGTTTTTATGGATTTTTACGTTTAATCCTAGATAGGCAACTGCACATACTCCAAATGCGAAGTTGCACGAAGTATTACGAAGCGAAAACTATTTTTCGCAATGTTGCCAAGAGTATGTTCAAAATACTCCGCGCTGATTGGTCTGTTTGAATTTTGTCAAATGCGAAGTTGCACGAAGTGTTACGAAGCCAAAACTATATTTCGCAATGTTGCCAAGAGTATTTACAAAATACTGCTGATTGGTCAGTTTGAATTTTGAAATTTAAAGTCTGACCGCGGATTGGTTGCAGCTTTTCTAACCAACGGGAACTTGACAAGATTAATTTTGAATTTGAATGTCAATATTATTGATTATCAATTGTTCAACACGAACGCTTGCTTGATTCCATTTGATTCAGAACAAAACAAACCAATTTATGTTTATTTGTGTGGTATTATCAGACGAACAAAAGATAAAATTGCAAATATTTTCAATTCATGGCCATCTACTACACCTAATATTTTCTTCTATGAATTATCCCGCATTTATCATTTTTTGACGTGCAATTCTGTGCATCTAATATTTTAAATAAATGTGGTGTTCCGTTCCAATAACCACATGGAACGAACTAAACAATCAGGCGTCGTCAATATGTAAGTATATTAACAAACATTTAAAACAATATATTTAATGAATATTTGTTTAAATTTTTTAGGATGAGTCCAACAAAACGTGTGCTTTTCTCAAGTCTAAATCATAAACTAGAAGTAGATGATTTTATGTGTTCTGGCTGTGACGCTTGGCTAACCGGCAAGATTTTTATAAAATTCAGATCTGCAGGAAACTACTGTGAAACATGTACCTTTGAAGTAGAGAAATATCCACGTAATAAAACATTGGAAAAAATAATACCAAGTCTTTTGTTCCCATGTTGGTTCAATGAGTGTGATTATATTTTAAAGGCTGATCAAGTGAACCAGCATGAACAACAATGTCTGCACGCGCCGAATTACAATTGCATCATATGTGCAGAACAGGGTCTTAGTTTAGATGAATTGGAACGTCATCTAATTGAAAAACATTCAGATAAAACCCTCAAGTTGGAGAGTTTGTCCATCGAACTAACACTATTGCTAGCAGAAAATAGCGTTTATATAGCAACATTTAAGCAACACCTATTTTTAATGCATATTCATCGAACTGATACTAACCTCGGCGTAGTAATTAGTAAATTAATGAATCCCCACGATAAACATGTGAGTAATAACTACATTATTAACTATCGAAACGCAAACGAATTGCACAGCGTTCATAAAACATTTGTGGAATGGTCAACAATCAACACTGGAGTTCATAAGTTTGACATAAACATAAAAGAGGATGCTCAAATCGAAATGAAGATTATTTTATGTGGTCACGATAAGATATTTTCTTCATCAACGTGTCCAATTTGCGTGCACGAAATGGGATTGCAAATGTATCAATGTGAAAATGGGCATAATATGTGTATGGATTGTAGATCAAAGGTTGTCATGTGCGCCATGTGTCGAAGTCCCAAATTGAACATTATCAAATTGAATTTTTTGTTTACCGATATACAACTGGCGTGCCCAAATATTGAAAATGGCTGTGCGGCTGTTGTACCTATCGGCGAGTTGAAAGAACATGAGAAGATTTGTGGTTTTGCTAGTATCCCATGTGTGCTTTGTAGATTAACCTGCACTAAGTTTAACATCAACAAGCATCATCAAGATAATCATTTGTTAAGGTCTAATTCGTCATTTGCACATATTTCGATGAACGTAACGGAGACGAATCGGTTTAGTTCTTATAAGCAGAACATATTTCAGTGCAATATCAAAATTAAAGGGGATGAATTCAATAAACGATTGTGTTTTAATGTCAAATTGTTGTACAACGAAGACCCAAGAAACGCGGCCAAGTATAGGTATGAGATACATCTTTTGGATAGACATTACAATGGTGGTTATGTACTTAATGGGATTTGTCAGTCTATGAATGATGAAATATGTTTGTTGAGTACTTACTACGTTGTTTTTGAACCGTTGTGTTATAATAATGGCGACATTAGAATTAATTATCGTTTGATTATTAGGGAGATTGATCCGATTATATAAAGTTAGATAAGATTGCTATTTTTGTTTAAAACAATATTATGTATTTGCTAAAATTTAGCTGAGTTAGGTTAGGTTCACAACCTCAAACATGTTTGTTTAATCGTCGCGCCACCTGTTAATTTATTTTGTACCTTTTTTCGTTAATAAGTGTTTAAAATTGTCTAATACTTTATTATATAGTAATAACATGCAATAATAACAATTATTTTAGTATTTACCTGTTCTTCACATAAATGTTGACATATTACACTCGTACGTAGAGGCTGGTCGAGGTGGGTCGAGGCAAGACTTAATCACGCAATCTGCTTCTTCGTCAATCGTCGCGCGTGTTATCAATGTAACATTTACTATCATTATGTAATAAACAATTGTTTTCAACGTAATTATTTGTTTTAAACTTATTGCAGCTAAACGGTACTTGTGCAAAATGAATACATTTACGGTTATGATTTTTAACGGTTGATCGTAGATAAACAACTGCACATACTCTAAATGTACCCGAAGTTGCACGAAGCGTTACGAAGCAAAAACAAAAGATCATTTTACGCATTGTTGCCAAGATTATTTTTAAAATACTGGGCGCTGATTGGCGCTTTCGTCAACCGTCATGCAAAAAGAGCAAAGAGTTTAGAGTTGCCTATGTTTCAACTAATTTCAACCCAATAAACGCAATAAACCAATAAAGATATTAAAATGTTTGTTAAATTATTACTTAGTATACGGTAAATCGTTTTTTATTTAATTTACCAAAAACGTTGTTTTTTATTCACATATTTTTTAAAATATTAATAAAAATTTTATTTAAAACAATTTTGTTGCTTTTTATCTATAAATTTTTAACAAAAACCTATAAATTCCAAGAAAATGTTCAGAAAAGTAATAATTTCCTTGACAATAACTTATCAACAAAAATAAATTACAATTATTAGTATAAGTATATTAAGTTAACAAAAACGTTTATCACTAAAAAGTTATTCACATAAATAATTTACTGACGTCATAGAAAATGTAATGTTTCAAATATGTTTCTGTAATTGCTAACAAACAATGTCTTTGCATTTTTAGTTGGCACAACAAACAATAAATATAATTAAACTTGACAAATGAAATATGTAAAGAATTCCGTGTGTCGAAACTGAAAATTAGGTATAAATGAGCCTTCAAATAACACCAAACTTATCAGTTTGTTCTTGACACACTGCGTTTTATTGTTCTGTTTTATATTTTCATGAAAACGCCATTAAATTTTCTTCTATAACAATTTAGAAAAGATTGGTTATACCACAGAATGAAAGCGTTTATTTTGTTGTGTTGTTTTGCGGCATCAATGGTTGTCGCAGAACAAGATGGCGGTATTTTTTTAACTCAAACACTTCCTAGTAGTAAGTTTAAGAGAAATAAAAGTCTAAAACTCCATAAACATTTAAAGTAACTAAATAATTATTAATTTATGATCAAATATTTTGTGTGTTGATAGATCTTACTGATAATGATGAGAAAGGAAGAATCATCAACGGCATGCAAGCAACACCTGGACAATTTCCTTGGCAAGTATTAGTAACTTACACTATTGGCTCTAATCGATTTGTTTGCGGAGGTGCTCTTATCAGTAATCAATGGGTTTTAACTGCAGGGCATTGCGTTTACAAGTAAGTAATACAGATTTCTTCAAACCAAGTTTCCGACATTTTTTTTTTGATTGTTTGATAACTGAAACATATAATTTTATTCTAGTGCACGTGATTTTGAAGTAACTTTAGGTATAACCCGATTGGACATTGCGGAACCTACCAGGGTAACCATGAAAATTGAAAAAGCCTTGTTCCATCCTCAGTATAATAAACCATCGAACTTAAACAACGACGTGGCAGTGATAAAACTTATCAAACCGGTGCAGATATCTCAGTACATAAAACCAATCCCATTATCTAAATCTTATCAATACCTTCAACCAAATCAATATGTCTGGGTTAGCGGATGGGGGAGAACAAGTGATCGTAAGCATATACTCTACAAACATAACCTATTAGTTACAACATAGGTTATGTTATGTTAATTCTAAACTTTCCTAACCAAACTGGTACTTACGTTTTTAATTTTTTTGATAAAAAGAAAACACACAAACCTCAAACCGATTAAACTACGTTCTTCTGACAACTGTATCTAATCAAGAGTGTAAGCAACATTATATTCCAAATCTTATTTCGGACAATGTCGTCTGCTGTAGTGGAAAGGATATCAAATCTACTTGTCAAGTAAGTTTATAAAGTTTATAAAGAAACCTGTAAAACGGCGGTTTCTTTGTTAATAACAATTGTGTGTTTAGGGTGATAGTGGTGGTCCTTTGATTCAACAAATCAATGGAGTATGGACTCACGTCGGTGTTGTAAGTTTCGTCAGTACTCTTGGGTGTGCAAAAGGTTACCCAAGTGGTTATGCACGCACTGCTTCATTCCTTGGATTTATTTGCGCAAACACCAACATAGGTTGTTGAGAAACGAATGTTACGTTTAATGTTTCTATTCATAAAGAATTAATAAAATGAAATAAAATAGTTAGTTGTTAATCTATTATTTAATTTGTTCAAATATCATGTATCAAACTGTTTCTCTATTTATTATCTTAGAAAATAACAATTCATTCAATATTTTTTAAATACATGATTTTCAGTTTTACTTAGTATCTTAATATAAACTTATATGAATAAATGAGAAAAAATATTATACAAATCCAAATTGATTTGACAGCAATTGATTAATTAATTGCACATTATTACACTAGAGATCAAAATCAAGACAGCAGTAAAATTATAGAACATATCCTATATTTCTACTGCTGTGTATTGTACATAAAGTTTTTGCTCCTAGGATAAAAATAAACAATTAATCACATAATACATAACTTATAACTGGGACATATGTATAAACAAATAGCAAGTACATGATTATCAAATTAAGAATCATCAAGTTCTTAAGTAAATTAATTTTTAGCAACAAAAGACATTGAAAAAATCTTGATTTAGCTATTTAAAGCATTATTAACCTAACTTGACCTTACAAGCGTTACCTGCTTTTGAAGCATAAACAAAAACTTCAAGAGATTACGCATGATAAGTCAAAATATAAAATTAATTGTCATGATATTTTGTTAAACGTTTTGTTCGTCAGTTTGTAACTCGAAAACATTACCTTCAGAAACTTAGGATTTAAAGTTTGTAAAGCAAACATTTCCGAGCCAATCAATCAATAAATGTTACAATTAAATATACCTAACATTACAATTACTATTTACAATTGAACAACCCTTGAGTTGCAATTTGAACATTCCGATGGCGCAAAAACACGTTTCGTGTTTCAGTACTAATTACCTGAATTAAATTTGTCCTAGATTGTAATAATTCACACATAATATATTCGTTAACTTTTTAAAATCATTTCTCTGCCCTTAACTGAATCCGCACTATAATATAAGTAAAACTAGTGAGTGCTAATTAAAATACTTTGGGTACCAAAAGGTAAGGTACACGCTGACAATACCGTTCCCAAGCCACCCCATATCGTTGTTTACATTGCTTGTTATCAACGTAAGCGCGCACTAAAAGATGGCCGATGATAAAAACAAAAATTAGAAGTAATGGCGAGGGCCATACAAAACGAACGAGTGCTAGATTTAAGATAATGTCACCTAAATAGTTAGGATGACGTACAAAGCCCCAATATCCTGAACACAGGATTTTCTTCCCGGTTGTTGAAGGTATAGATTCGTACCCTGTAAAAAAAACAAATTTAGGTTAATAATTTTTAGGTTAACAACACTTTTTGAGGTTAAGTGTGTTTAGGTTCTACTTACTTGAAACAACAGAACTGTAAGGATTCTCCCTGAAAGCATGCTTTTGACTGTTTGCACCACGATACAAAGCATAACCGACTAAGAAAATGATAGTACAAAGTAACAACTCCCAACTTTGAAGTTGTACGTTGTAGTCGTACACATATTTCGGAATCGCGGCAAAAATAAAAAGCCCGGATAGATATTCGTTGCATTTAAGAAAACCCCATGGAATTGTTTTGAATTCCATTGTTGATAGTAATCCACTTTCGAAGAAAAATTGATCAGCAAAGTATATTACAATTAAAGTAGAAAGAACTGATAATGTTGGTTTGATACGAATGCTTTGAATCAAGTTGAGAGTCCAAGCACTTGCTGATGCTGATTTTGCATCCATTGGTGGTGTTGATATCATTTCCATTGATTGGAAAACATGGGCCAAAACAATTAAAACCTGCAAAATTTAAAATATTTTTTAAAAGTTGCATGTACATTTTTTATAATTTTTAATAAATAACTTACCACACCAATAGTACAAGTTCGTACAGCAACAAATTTAACATCCATTGGGCCTAACCTTGGATTCACTTCAGCACCCATGATGAAATTATCCAAATGATTCTGTTCATCATACAACAGTTTTTCTTTTTTGGTGTATAAAGATTTAATAAACAAAATCACACCTAAAGCAAGTGAAACTAACACTGCTGAAGTAATCAAGGCAAAGTAATTTTTTACAATGTGGGACGTAACCGGAATATGGTAGACTTCAAGCGTTATCATGATAATGATTTGTAAAACCAAAGCAGAAAGAGCGTTGAGGTTATACTCGAATTTACCGTCGCGTGGTAGTAATGACGCGTATTTTTTACCACCGATAGGTATAATGGATAAAATGCCATTGAACAAAACAAATGACGCAAAAGTGAAGAATATCGAAAGGTCTAAACTCTCAAGTATTTTGGTTAAATCTTTACGAGTGGGGATGCGATATTCGCAATGAGTTTCATTGCATAAAACTGGTACCAAATAAGTTAAAGATAGTTCAGCGAAACAATATAGAAGTGTTGCAACTGCAGCCCAAACTCGAACAGAAATTTTTGGTTTTAATGTTTGTTTAGCTGGTTCACGTTCGTCTTCATCAGAAAATTCGGTGAGTTTCTTAACTGGTTCATAAGCAGTGCGCAGAAAAAGATCGGAATTGTCACGTCTTACGCGAGATCTTAGATTGTTTACAATGTCACTGCTGGGTTCCTTACTCAATGTCCTTCTTGAACGAGTTATTACACTGGATGTTGTAACTGTGTCTGATTCAGAATCACTTTCACTCTCAATTGCTATTACTTCAGGGCGAACTGGAGCTGTTGAAATTTTAAATGATTAGTATTTTGATGTATATTAAATTGTTTTATTGTGTTTACAGTTATAACTTACCAGGTTCTTTAACTTTCTTGATTGGTACTGCTGGATGAATAGATTTTCGGCCCGGAGACCGTGATCGAGTTGTAGGTTTACTTGGAGTCTTTTTTGGTGTTTTAGGCACTTTTGTCTTTGCCGACGGACTGCTATCTGTTTTACGAGGTCTTCCTCGTGATGGAGATTTATCGGTAGAACGAGACGAACTTAACTTACGCTCCGTTCTTCTTGATCTCTTGACTTCAACTTCATCTTTAGATCCTCCAGACTTTGCTTTTTTCACGGATGTTTCTTTTTCTTTTACCATCTTAAAGAATAATTAAACAATTTAATAAAGATGCATTTAAAAAAACTGTTGATTAATAAAATAAAACTCGTAGTAACGGTCGTTCTTAATCTAATCGAGAATTCAAGGTTACAACGCTTACAAATGTTGAGGTTAAATGCTTAAAAGCAAGCGCGGCAAAATTAATTTCGGTATATTTTGTTATGTTACTTATATAATATAGTTAGTTATTAAATATTTATTTACATACCTTTTGTTTTTGATTATTTTCGAGCCATAAAGAACTAAAATAACAATGAATACGACGGATGCTTAGCGACGCCGACTACACAGACGCGTCTTTCAGGTATGTGTTTGGCAAAACAACGCCGCGTCGCTGTTGCGTTGTTGCAATGACGCGTTGTGTGGTGGCGTCTCGGCGTCGCTTTAAATCTATGCGAGCTGATTGGTTCGTTTGAAATTTTTCACATACGAACACGCACGATTGTTGGGCGAAAGTTAACGAATGTTATAATTGGATATTATTCCTGATTATTCCACTACTCCTGCATTGTTTTTGATTATTTTTACAGGTTATATTCTGCTTCATAACTACAATTATAGATTTTAAGTCATTATTGTGCATAGCTAGCATATTTATAGATAACGTGTTTTGTGTACACAAACATGCCAAAATAAAATACTTTGTGGACGTGTTATAAATTTTAATAAACAGATGAACCAATAAAAATGTGATTGCCATTACGAAAAAGCTGTACAGCCGCCATTCTGAAATAAATCGGTTTAGAAAAATTATTGAAATCAGGCACACGCACGCATTATTTAGATTATTGAAGTTACACCTCATTTATCCATCAAAATGACAACCAAACGTTAAAACATGTGGATTGGTTAGTTTCAGTTAGTTTAAATTCACATATTAGAATACTGCGCGCTGATTGGCTGCAACTTGAAACGTCCGTAGGCGTTGACAAACAATCAAGTGAAATACAATTTATTACCATCATCTTGTTTGATCTAATTTGAACATACTGTAATGTATTAAAAGACTAAGTATTCACACAATTAACAAACCGTGCAAATATATTTGGTCTGCGGTAGCTTAAAGTTATATTACTGCTGGAACACTGGCATTATAGCTCAAATTTAAAAGAAAATCAATGCTTCTGACATTATAACATTTAACATAATAAAAAAGAAACTAAGCCGCATCGGCAAATCCAACACGATTATTATCGAAATCAAACTCTGTATAATAACGACCAATAAAAACATCTCCCAAGATCCACAAAGGACCGTTTGGTGGTGGAATATCCATACCCATAAAACCAGAAAGACACACGCTCTTACCCATGGCAGACACCTAAACAAAAAATAATCGAATTGCAATTAACATCATATCAAACAATTTAACTCCGCCCATATTTCGTTTATGGGCGGAGTTAAAATTGTACTTACGCGCAAAATATAATCAACACCAGTTAATGTGAAAGTTTTACCACCTAAGACAAAATCAATGTTAGGTAATTTAGGGATCAGGGAACAATCAACCATGTATTCGCCACCGGCAATCGCGGTGCCGCCAATTAATTTGTTGATTTTGTTGACTTCATCAACTGGACCAGCGATCAAACTGGTTCCAGTATCAGCAATTGCTTCACAACCATCAGAGCAGAAAGACTGATCGCCGAGTTTAACGCTATCCATACGGAATTGCCAGTACGCTTGACGGTCTACTGGTAAATAAGTGAAATCACCTTTGTAATGATCAGGATCTGAACCACCAAAAATAATTTCACCCCCAGCAGCTGCGTTTGGATCTCTATTTTTAAAAACATAATATTTGTTTGGTAATTATGATAAATATTAATAATTTTATTTTAAAAAATATTACCTGTTAAGATAGAAAGAGAAAACGGCTTGACTAATTAATCCTTGTGACACCATGTTGCTGACTACAGTGGGAACACCATCAACTGAAATGGTACTGTAAGCCATACCCAAAATTCCGTCGAATTTAGCGGCGACAAAAGCCATGCCAGGTTCGTTTGTTGCTTCCGCAAATGTTTGGTCTTGAATTTTCATGCCTCCAACCTAAATAAATTCCATCAAAGTCATACACAAATTTAGTAAAATTTCCATTAAAAATGTACGTTTGAAACGTATTGAAATTATTCATTTCTGACGTAAAACTTAAAAATATTGATAAGCGTATTATTTTGTGCTTATCACTCAAATAAAAACAAACAACTTTCAATAACAACAGTAAACATATACACGACAAGAAAATAATTGATTATCTCACATTTCCAACACTTGTAAACCACATGCAAACTAAATATTGATCATTACTTTCAAGGTTCAAATTCCTATACAAAGCACAAATGTTACACAACTATTTATGGTAACTTTAAACTTTTTATAGTAATATAAGATGATCAAGTAAAATACAAGTGTTTTTATGATTCAATAGAAAAATAAACAAACTTACTGTAACTTCATCTGTTGATAAAAAGCCACTTAAACTACCAGAACCATACTGGATGGCAAATGCTGTTCCATTCTTTTTGTAGGTGCTTGAACTTGCAGAGTTGTATTTGTTGTGAAGAAGGCAAGCTACATTAGTCCAGCTGCATTTTTTTGATGGCACCCAAAGATTGGATGAACCAGTATCAAAAACAACCTTGAATGATTGTGGTGGTGTTCCAATTGTGATAGGTCCATAGTACTGAGCCTAGTTTAACAACAGTTTAGAAATAACTTATTTCATTAGATAATATTTCATTAATACTTACATCCATATAATTTGACAATGGCTCTGGTTCAGGGCCTGTATTTCCATATCTCATACGAACTCTTTGAAGATTAGTCCCAACTTCTTGTAGAGTTCGCTTTGCAGAAGTGAATTTATACACTGGCACTCTAAATTATAATTAAAAAAATTAATTTAGAATTTAAGAAACAACGAGAATTTACTCTTACCTATGTAAGCCATTGTTAGCAGCGAAAGTAATCGCACAAAGCGACAAAACTAACGCGATTTTCAGCATGTTGAATTTATTGCACTGCTCGTGCAGTGGATGTGTTAGCGGGACTGTGGTCAATGCGAGTATGGCGCAAACAATCTCTGAATCATTTGACCTCTACCGATAATTATCACTGAACGACTATTTTCGGAATAGTCTTTGATAATTCCGTCGTATAATATTAACGGTTGGGAGGCCGAGTCGTGTTGATTATCGCGGTGTATGCCGGTCAGCGACGAACCGCACAACAAACAAATACAATGCGCCGTCCTCAGCTGATTAACATGTTGACCAATAGTCACCACCAGCCGGCATTTTTGTGGCTTCACAATGTTTCGACATCATTCGACATGTAATTAAGATTGTCTGAGGCGGATAATAAAGAACAAAGTTGTTGATATGTAATTGAGAGTATTTACATTAGTTTATTGTTTAAGAGTTCAATTGTTTTGTTTATGGTGAGAAATGTTTAGTTTGAATTGAAGAGAATCAACGCCATTAGACTGGAGAGTTGCAACAACAATTCCTATCAAAATCCGTTTAAAAGATATCAACCAATTATTTACTCTTATCTATATTATTTAAAGTGTAGAATTACCAAGCTTATATGAACACGTTAGGAAAACTCATAAATATTTGGAAAATACAAACAAAAACAAAGCGCTTCGCGAACGTTACATCGTTTAGTTTCGGTTCACTTCGGGTGTTTTTCGTAGATGACGTAGGAAATGCGCTTGCGCGTGCTTTGTCAGCAGTACTCAACCCAGCTCAACCTTTCCCAATTTCAAAGCGTCTATAATATGTATCAAATTTAATAAACTAAATATTGGCTAAAAATATACTTACAAACAATACAAAATGGCTGTTTTAGAATCTAATTTAATGCCTTTTGTTTAGAGATTAACAGGAGATTTACAAAGAAAACCAGTTTTTGAACTGTTATTTGGGTTGCCTAGTCAATTCTCTTAAAATAAATGACAGATGAAAATTAAAATCAACAACATATATAACAAATGAATAACAAGTTTTTTTAAATTAAAATTTAGTTATCAAGGCAATTCTTTGAAACCTGCACAGTTTTCGTAAACAAATTATATTTTAAATCCTTTACCAACGACTTTACCATTTTATAACGTTTCTTAATCGTTCGTCCGAACTCATCTTCTTCTAAAAGCTGAAGTTCGGACTTACTCCGAATTACATTTTTCTGTTCCCTCAAATAATCAGTAAGTACCATAATTTTCAAATCCAAACTAAAATTATCAAAGTTATCCAAACTAAAAAGTTTCTTCTTATCACCTTCGTCTAACTTTTCTTTAACTTCAATAGTTCCATTAGAAATTGATCCCCTAAGATCCACATAATCCCAAATTGATGTCTTTGTTAGCTTTGATTCTAATTTAGTATAATCAAAACTTTTCAAATAAATCTCCTTCAAAATCATAAACTCTTTATCATTAGTAAAAACATCATCCTTAAGCAGATCATAATATTGTGGATCATTAACTTGCCGATGAACTAAATCATTTAACAAAGCATATTCTTCTTCTTCTGGTTGCTCTGCCTGAGTACTGTCCTCACTTGCAGTGATATTAGAAGCAGCTTCCTGTTGAATCTTAGATAACTCAAGAGTTTCACTTAAAGTATTACAAATATTGGCAGCTTTCTTGCTAACATTTTTTTCCCTTGTGCTTGAATGATCATAACCATTACCATTCTCACCTTCTGGTTTTTTAATAATATCATTAATGTCCAAATCACCATCTTGAAGTTGTTTTAGAACCGTTTCATAAGAATGTTGAAACTCAAGATCAACCAATTCACTTGGGTTGATATCTGGTACTTTATCTGGCAATTTGTACCATTGTAAATTTAAAAAGCTACATGTTTTTGCTAAGTATTTAAGCTGGATTTGTGTTTCTTTCTCATAGATGTTAGGTACCTGATAGTCATCATCTTCTTCAAAAATTAAACTTGTTCCCAGAGAATCATCATCAACTTTTGCTGGATAATTTATAAAAATTTAACAGACATTCATTTATTTAAATTTGTAATTGCATTATAGTTAAAAGCTTTAAATTACCTTTAAAAATGTGATTCCCAATTTGTATTAAAGGATGTTTTGTTTCGAGGTTTACAATTTTAAAGAAAAGATTCGGTTTCTCAAAAAACTTTTGATCAACTTGATCTTTAAAGTTAAGTATTAAATATTGTTCTTCGTCTTTATACTCCATTATGTACTAACTTATTTTGTGTGTTAATTTATATCTTTCTTAATATTTATCAATATTTATTTAAAAAAAGTAATAATTTTTAAGGTTATAATACAACACCAGACAAAACAACACAAAACAAGTAATATCAAGTAGGTGGCGGTATCTAGTGGTTTAAATATTAAATATTGGAAATAAAATTATTAATGTACAGTATTAATATTATGATTTACATCATGAAACGTTAGAAAATAATGAATTATTTAATAAAAACTAATATTTACTAAGAAACTGTATCAGTTTTAAGGAGAATTTGCATTCGAGTGTGTTCCTGCTGCAAATTTAGTTATGAAATCGACAACAGATGTCGCGCCAATGCACTTTACAACTAAATTCTTAAATAAAAATTTAATAATTTTTAAGAAAAAAACAATATTTTGGTATGTTTACAACAAGAAAGAAACTTATTGAAAAACGTTTATAAACTACTTACGCAACAAATTACTTAAATGTTACAATATGAATATTGCCATTTTAGTTTGGAATTTTTAAGTTAAATTATTTCAACTGAGTTTTAAAGCTTTAAATATTTATTTATGCAAAACATTATATATTTAATGAGTAGGCTCAAGCATATGGTTGTCCTCGACAGTTAGTATGGAAACATGACGTGACATTAAGTCTTTGACTCAACTAAGCTTGACTAAGATTTTACTTAAAACTAATTAAACTAATAAGTCAAAGAATCAAGCAAAGAAACATCAAATTAGTTACACTGTTTAACAACACAAATGCTTAAAACATTATTTGTAATTACAACTAACGTTTGCGTAACAAACCCCAGTAAATTTCTTCCAATAAATAACAACAACTTTTCAAACATTTAACAACGTTTTGATTCCAATTGCTATTAACTAACAACAATTTACGTTGGCGTTGCGCACAAAAACCACTCCGCACACGCAAATTCTTCAACAGCTCCTTTATCTTGCATTGAAAACGTTTTATTAGCCACACAACGAATGCTAATCTGACAAAGTAATATTTAACGATCTAAACTTTTAACTTTATTAATAAATAACATAAATAAATTTATTGTATATGCTGCTCAATGCTGCTGATATGCGTATAGGTTATGTTACGTTCGCTATTTTTTAGTTTGGTGTGTTTTATGCTCAATCGATAATCAACAATCAACAATTGAAATCGACAACGAACCAACAAGAATTCGATGTGGGAAGAAAGAAAAGGTGTTTGTGCATGTCTTACAGAAATATGACGAGCGTGCGATTGGCAGAACCAGATAGAATGAATCCGAAAGAATGAAAAGCATGTAGTGCAAAATATATTATAAATTTGTAGATTGCAGATTGGAGCGCTGTTTGAACCAGGCGCAGCTGGTATTATTACGCCATCAATCTTTATCTCTAAATGTAGCCAATCAAAGAACATAATAACAGTAGGCAACGACGTGCATGTTTAATGCAGAAATGCGGGCATGTGCAAACTCACTTTGTTATTAAGCGTTGAATCAGTTGAATAATACACGACTTGAGAAGTGGGAAGTGGAAGATAATTTAAGTCTTTTATTCTGTATAGAATCATATTAGATGTTAATTTTGTTATAAACTTCTCGTTAAAAACATAATTCATCAAACGTAATTTAAATTTTCTAACGTTATAACTGTATGTTCAATATAGGCAACCAAATTTACTTTTTCTACTTCTAGACAAAAAGACAAAAAATTGGTAGTTTTGGTTATTTTTTTCCAGAAATACTACAAGTAAAAACAAAAATATTTTAACATGATTTTATTATATATGTTAATGACTACTTACAATAATTTTTTGGTAGTGATCCAATTCAAAACGGCGACTGTACAGCGTTTTTACGTTGGCGTTATTTTTTTGTCAGAGTCCACGGCCGGACAAAGAACTTCTGTAATTATTGTAATAATAATAAGTAATTTTTTTTAAAGATTCTAAATTAGAACTGTTACTGAAATACGTCGGATGTTTGCGATATATTGATTTTTGGTTAAATGGCGCACTTATAAAGTAAAAATTGAAAAATTAACCTAAAAAATTGTCATATAATTGTAAATATCTAATGAACTATGGAATACATCGCAACAATCTTAAGTACTTCTAAAGATAATATATATTCTTATATATATTCCAAATTTCTAGCCTTTTGGTTAAAAATTGTCTGAGTTATTTGCCTGTCCAACTTTAAAATATTTAGTTTTAAGATAAATTAAGAGATTCTCACCCTTTAATATTCACCTTACTTGTAGAAGTTCTCTGTTGCAACTGAACTTTATTTAGTTTTCGATCGAGAAAGAAAACAACTGAACGGTATCAAAGCCTACTTGGATACAAAACTACAGTTTACCAAAGCACACTTGATATTAAAACAAAACAAAATATAACACAACGTAAACAAACACATTGACTCAAAAAAAAAGACAAAAACATTGAAAATAAATCGACTGGTTTTGTGTTTCATTAGTTAAAAACCACAGCGTAATAAAACATAAATAAATTATTGGAATGGTAACATAAAATTCAATTCTTAAATGATAATTTATTGGCTTTTAAATCTTACGAATTGATGGCCGGTTGTGTCATGTAAAGTTGCATAACTTATTCGAAAACAATAAAATAACTAATACAAAGTGTTACACAAATAAACCCGCGTGAATGGCATTTGAATAAATTTGAATCAATAACATGCAGAAATAAAATATTTCCGGTTAGGAACACATAAAATTGATTGATGACGAACGAAATCATTCGCATTTACATAATTCGGTCTTGGCTTGAAATGCACAGCAACATTTTGTATGCTTTAAGTGGAACGAATACAACAGGTAAATTTAGCGCCCTGTTATTATGAAATTTATGACTTTCGCTTTTTTTACTTTACTTTTTGTACGTTTAGTAGTTGTGGTGATATTCTTTTGTGTTTATAACTTTATATGAGTTACGTATTCATGTTATGGTTTGAGGTTATGAAAAGGACGTAAATCATGAAATATTTATAAAGGACATTTCTTTGGTTAGACCACACATAGTCATATATATATGAGATTTGGGTTGCCTACTTTTTTTTTAAAATATTTCGTTATATAATTTTATCTTTCCGTTCTGATTATTTGTTCTTCAGATTTTTACATTTTCACAATCCGGTTTGGGAATAAAGTGGATCCACATTAAAATAGCTTTCAAATATTGGAAGAGTGCACAAAGCTTTTTGGTGAAGGTGATAATTAAGTTGGATTCAATATTGAAGCAAATAATAATAGGCGTGTAAATGGCGTGGAACGGACGTTCGAAAAGCTTCTGTTTGACGTTGGCGGATGCGAATGGCTTGATGCACAAAGGATCAAAGCGCACATAAGATGTATTAGCGTAAATAAAGTGAACAAAAGGATTTCGACGAGTTTCTAGTGGTTGAGAAAAAGGTGGTGTTGCAAGAACGGCAAAAAGCTTTATAAAATGGTGAGAAAGAATAAAATTTAATTTGTGTGACGATATAAAAGTCAAAATTTTATAACAATTTTAAATATAATAATGAAAAATTAATCATTTTGAATATTTTTTGTTATGTTTTGTTTTTTTGTTTTTCTTTACTGTTTTATGTTTTCTTTATCTTTTGTTTTCAGTTTTTTATTTGTTTTCTGTTTTCTCGGTTTCTTTTTCTTTTTTTTTGTTTTTTGTGTTTTAAAATAAAAAGTAAACGTTTGAATTTTGTTTTTAGTAGCATTCGGTACGTTACAAAGTTTGTTGATGTTGACTTTTTGACCGTACCATAAAAAGCAACTGTCAATTAGCAGCCGAAAAGTAAAAGGTTTCAGAACGCGTCGACCACGCATCGCTTAACTTGTTATTCAACTTTATATAATCTGCATACAAAACAAGAGAACTAATAAATTCTACAAATTGACATTTTTTCGTAGCAACTTCTTTTTTTTATACATGTAACAAGTAAAGGATGCACTAAAAATTAAAAAAAAAATGACAATTAATAAAAGAAAAACTTTTCATTTGAGGTTATGGACCATTTCAAGGTTATACTTTAAACTTTAAACTCTGAGCATCTAAACTAAACAAAGAAATATCATAGAGATACATATTTCATTAAAAATAATTACAGAAATAAATACTTCAATCTCTTTGTTTTTACGCTTAATTAAACATGAAAGCATTTCAATATGTCTTCGTGTCTTTATGCTACAAGCTCCTATAGTACACGACAACCAAAAAGTGTCTTCTCCTCTTAATCTTCTTCTTCGTAATCTGTTGTAGCTTGCAGCTATAAACTCTAAAGCGTACAGTGGTAAATTAAAATTAAACAATTTTCCAATCGAGTTGGGCTTACTTAAACCAAACTGTCGAATCATTCAATTACGGTTAGTACTTACTTACTGGTTACCACAATATCCATCCTCAGTTCTACATAGATTAATGATCGTAATATAACCTACAATTGCACGACTTAACTCAGCTCTCTACCTACATTATTCACGTGGACAGTTCACGAAGACGTTTTTTATTATTATTATTTAATGCACATTATAATTTCTTGCCAATTAAACTTATTTTTTTCGTAGGCACATACTGCAAACCAGTTGAAGCATTGCAACATTCGAGTATTGGGCAAATAAATCACACTGTTACAATTGAACAACCATGAGAAAGGCAAGAACATTTAGGTTATGTTAGGTTATGTATCAAGACGACGTATGAAGTATTATGAATGTCTTGTCATAATATTTATACTTATAACGTACGATTTGCGATTCTTTATTTTGTTTTAAGATCTTCTGTTGTTGTCAGTTTTTCTTTGTGGTTTAACCTCAAAGTTATGTTAAAACAAAAAATATTGATATTGAAATTATTAATAAGATAAACAGAAGAAAGGACAATGGGGAGGAAAGGAGGAGAGGAGGAGAGGAGGAGAGGAGGAGAGGAGGAGAGGAGGAGAGGAGGAGAGGAGGA
>JARJDS010030873.1:0-69166 GCA_030264155.1 Atheta pasadenae | reverse complement strand
GTTAAAGAGCAACTCTTTAACTATAATTTAAAAATAAGAACCAAAGAATTGGATAATATGGTGAGGAGATACGAGCAGTTTTCTGCAGCAAAAAACGAAAAAATCAAAAAATTGACCATCTTTGAAGGCCAAAATAAAATACTTCGGGGTTGTTTTTCGTCTTGAATTTGGTCATACGTTAAAGAGCAACTGTTTAACTATAATTCAAAAATAAGAACCAAAGAATTGGATAATATGGTTTGGAGATACGAGCAGTTTTCTGCAGCCAAAAACGAAACAATCAAAAAACTGACCAACTTTGAAGGCCAAAATAAAATACTTAGGGGATGTTTTGCAAAAATAAATTTGGTTATAAACTATAATTGAAAAATTAGTACGTGAGAATTGGATAAAAGGGTTAAGAGATTCAAGCAATTTTCTATAACGTAATTTCGAACAATCAAAAATTTGCCAACACCCCGGATTTTTAAATAAAAATCAAAAAAATTCTTCTAATAATATATAATTTCATATAATACATCCAAGATATATAATAATATACATACATTCAATTTACATTATTTACAATAATATCTTCTTAATCTAAATAAAATTGGTCATTGCGGAACTACAAGTAATTATTCAATTAAAATCACTGGACGAATTCATCACACTGTGTCTTCGCTCACCCCTCGAACATTTGGCCGCACTAGAGTTATTCCCCGTGGTACCTTCCGTACCGGTCCGACTACCACTCCCGGTGGTGGTACCAGCAATAATTGAAATATTTAAAAAAGCCGCGCTCGGTAAATTCCTGCAACTGCTCGGCGTCACGGTATTTTCCTTCAAAACATGCTGATTATTATTATTCTCTCTTCTGCGGCAAAGTGCGCAACATAAATGAATCAAACACGCCCGAAAGCTATCCGACAACACCCCGTACAACAGCGGATTCACCACCGTGTTTAAGAACGCAATGATCAAGCTCACAATGAAATGCTGCGAGCTCAAGAAGAAATTGGTATCCGAATTACCGCGATGTCCATCAATAAAGATCAAGGTCATCACAATAGTGATCGGCAACCACATTAACAAAACCATTAAAACGTTCAGGAACAACACACGCACGCATTTTATATGTTTATTCAATCGTTGTTCTTCGTGTTGAGTTAAAGACCCATGGCGGCCATTAGGGTTGACTTGACTGTTGGAACATTTACGTCCGGGCCATGGGACAAAGATATCAGTGAGGGAAACTTCGGATTGACGCCGTTGTTTGTTGTTCTGCGGTGGTATGGAACTCACCATGACGCAGGATGATGCCCAGGTGGATTTTGTAGACAAAATCTTTTGGAATATCTTTTGATAATTATACACCAAGATTAACATTGGTAATATGCACGTGCAGATCAACGGCACGACGAAGAACACGGAATAATCGACCATGTCATGACGAGGGAAGATTATGGTACAAACCAGGAGTTGGTCTGACGTGGCTTGGACGCGGAAATATAAAAGAATTGGAGAAATTGCCACTGCGGTTAATAACCAGCAGAGGAGACAATAGAATGATGCACGTTGATTGGTTATTTTCGAACGATATGGTGGGACCACGATGCAACGGTAACGATCCATGCTGATTAGGGTTAGAGTCCATAGCAGGACGATTCCTGCCAATACCTAAAACAATAATTAAGTAGTTTTATTATTAAAAATAACATTCATTCTATTTTTTAACATATGTATGCATAATGTAGGCAACCAAATATACATTTACAGAAAGTAGTTTTGGGGCACAAAATTAAAATACTTAGGGGATGAATTTGGAGCTGAATCAAAAAATAGACGATAGGAAAATTCTTTAGCTATATTTTAAAAATAGTTTGAATTAATTTGGGTAATTATTTAAAAAGTTATGGCTGATTTTCTAAGAACACGCACGTCGTTTAAAATTAAAAATTAACGAACTTTAACAATAAAAATAAAATGTTTAAGAGATTAATTTTGAATTAATTTAAACATAAGGTGAAAGGTATGCTTTTTAACTATATTTTAAAAATTGTTTAAATTAAATTGGTGAATTATTGAAAAAGTTATGGCAAATTTTCCGTGACGTGTTTTCTGAAAGATTTAATATTAAAAATACCATTGTAACATATTGTATGCATATTGTAGGCAACTAAATATACATTTACAAAAACAAATAGAAATAATTTTGTTATTGCTGGATTTATTGCAGGATATATTCAGGATATAGGACGACGAATGTTTTTACCCTGAATGCAGAGTCTAAATATAGTTTCCATTCACGGCGCAAATCCCGCCTGGTTTACGGATTCAATTATCCGACTATCCTGCTATCACACGACAACGCACTATGTGCATGCACTGCCCTCCTGCTGTGTTTGCCTTCACCTGTCAACTAAAGCATAACTCGATGCATAACATCGATGGTCGTGGATGGCGAATATTCCGGAATTATCTATCTCGACATCAACTCAATATGGAAATTATTAATAGCACAAATTAATTAACCTAACATAACCTAACTTAACCTATCTTTACTAAAATAATTCAAATTAAAACTAGAACAAGATATTTTTGAAAATAATAATAAACTTACTTGAATGTACGGCAATAATTTGCAGGTTAGATCACCCAAATGCCAAGATGTCGTCGTTCGGATGTAGGCAACCATTGGCATTGTGGCTGCGAATAATATGTCGGCGGCGGCAAGGTTTAAAATGAAACTGTTGGTTACAGTTTTCATGTCTGGATATCTGCAAGCAAATAGGAGACAAGTTAGGTTAGGTTTTGTGTTTGTAGCTTTGTAACATGTTTTTTATCCTAAGGACTAAGGACTTTTATTTACGGGTTGTAAAGTTTTGTAATAAAGTCGTGAAATTGGAAATTCTTGTTGAATCAAGACTTGAGAATCAATATTCGTACACTTATACTTAAACTTAAACTTGAACCTCCTAGTAAACCATAACCTCAAATCGTAAATTGTGGTTTACGCCACGTTTTCGTAGTGAAAACATAAAAATGCTTTGTGTTTGTTGTGAGTTATGAGTTTTCTGGTAAAATTTAAAAATTCTTGGGGCGAAAAATTTACATTTATAGTTTTAAGACTTTGTGAGGGTTAAATTGATTTTCTTTGAATGTATTAAACATTGTATATGTTTAGAGGCAGAAATTAAATACTTAGGGGATGAATTTTGGATTGAATCAAAAAATTAACGAAAATTGGTTAATTGTTTATAAAGTTATAGCTTTTTTCCCGCGACATGTTTTTTAATAACACGCATGTTGTATACGATAAAAAATTAATGAACTTTAACAATAAAAATAAAATATTTAGGGGATGAATTTTAGATTTTTTCAAAAAGAAGACAAAAGGGATGCTTTTTAGCTATATTTTAAAAATTGTTTAAATAAAATTGGCTAATTATTTATAAAGTTATGGCTAATTTTCCACAACGTGTTTTTTAAGAACTTACTTGACTTACAATCAAAAAACAATGTACTTTAACAATAAAAATAAAATATTTAGGTGGTGAATTTTAGATTTATTTAAAAATAAGTCAAAAGGGATGCTTTTCAGCTATATTTTAAAAATTAATTAAATGAAATTGGATAATTATTTAAAAAGTTATGGCTGACTTTCCATGACGTGTTTTATAAAATACGCACGTCGCTTGCAATCGAAAATCAATGAACTTTAACAATTAAAATAAAATATTTAAAGGGTGAATTTTAGTTTTATTTAAAAATATGTCAAAAGCATCCCTTTTTAGCTATATTTTAAAAATTGTTTAAATAAATTTGGTAAATTAGTTAAAAAGTTATGGCTAATTTTCCGCGACGTGTTTTTTAAGAACTTACTTGACTTACAATCAAAAATTAATGAACTTTAACAATAAAAATAAAATACTTAGGGGATGAATTTTATATTACCCAAAAAAGGAAACAAAAGTACAACTGTTTAGTTACACTTAAAAAATATAGAAAACTAAATTGAATAATTCTAAATAGAATTATAGGTTATTTTCCACGACGTGACTTTTCAGATCTCAAAAATACAATTTCAGTAATTACTTCACAGTTAAATTAATGTGAAAGCACAAAAAGCATAAAAAGATCAAGTTGCTTCTTGTTTTACTCGACAACAAACACAATACGCATGTTTACCATCTCGCATTCAAGCTCGGAGTCATATTTTCATTCCATTTTCTAAAAATAGAAGTACTTGGAAACTCATAATAGAAAATACTAAAATTAAAAGAAAAACATAAAAGTTTTTACTACTCCACCACCTGGAATATTATTAATTTTTTACCGAATAAACGTAAATTAAAATTAATAAAAAACTACAGCGTGTAAAGTGTTAACGAATCGAAGGGTGCACTTTGTGGAAACCGGAAATTAATGCACTTAACGTGAATAGCACTAGCAACTTAACCCCGCACCACCCAACCAACCCCAACTAGTTAAAAGCAATAACGCTTTTCATTCACCGCCTACAATTTCTACGCAAATTAATATATTCAAACGCGTTTTTTTATTTTTTTATTATTATTAACGCTTGAAGATGATGTTTATGTTTACTTTGCGCTGAGTTTACGTTTGAAATAAGGACGAACATAAACAATGGATGCTATTTTTAGGTGCCACAATAATAATAACTTATAAAAGGCGTTAAAAGCTCATTGTTTTCATTTTATTTTTTAAAAATTTTCAAGATTTAGTTTTATTTTTTTTCATTTTTTTAAAATGATTTTTAAAGACAAAAATAAAATACTTACAAAATGAATTTTGTATTGAATCAAAAACATAATAAAAGATAAACTCTTTAAGTTTATTTTAAAAATTAGAAAATAAATTTTAGGTGATTATTTAAAAAGTTATAGCTGTTTTACCAAGACGTGATTTTTAAAATAAAAAAATCAATAAATTACTTTATACTGCAAGTAAAAGCTTTTAAACTTTTTTTCACTTTATTTGTTTGAGTTTAATTTAATTTATTTCATTAATCAATTGAATTGTTTTTCTTTTCTACTCCGATTTCAATTTCTATTGGGTTCGGATCATTTATTTTCTTGATTCGCGCTGCGTTTGTATTTTATTTTCAGTTTAAATTACTCTAAACCTTAAACTGCCCTTGAAGCCCTAAAACAAATACCAAAAAACACTCTAACAAAGTAGAAAGTACTAAATTCACTTTACTACATCGCGCATTCTTTTGTATTTATTTATTATCGCGGTTTTCAAATTATTTGAATGAAAATTCAAGTTAAAAGTATTTGGAATATTTTTTTATTACAATTCTGAGAAATAAATTCAATAATTAAGTATTGATTTATGTCATGTTTTATTTGATTTTATTTTAGATATATTTAATTTTAGATTTTTTTTTAAATAAAAATTATGAAGTAAAGTGGGTTGCCTATATTAAACGCTTGGTTTAAATAAACTTAAAAGTTTAATAGCCAAAATAAAATACTTAGAGGTGGAATTTTACTTTTTTCAAAAAGTACACAATAAGTTAAGTCTTTGTTTATATTTTAAAAATAAAATGAGTAAAATTTGATGATTAGAGTAAAAGTTATGAGTAATTTTCTTTGACGTGTTTTTTAAATATTGAGATTCAAAGAATTTTTTGTTTCAATTCAGAAAAAAATGTTTCTGTTTGATGTAGCATGATAATTATGATTCAATTTTTGTTCTGATTCATTTGCTTATATTATAAAAATATTAATTTTTTAATTTTTTTTAAATAAAAATTATGAAGTGATGTGGGTTGCCTATATTAATCGTTTAGTTTAAAGTAAAGTTTAAAGTTTAAAACCAAAAATAAAATACTTGCCGCTTAAATTTTATATTTTTTTAAAAAGCACCCAAAAGGTAAAATCTTTGTTTATATTTAAAAAATAAAATAACTAATATTTGATGATTACGGTAAAAGTTATAAACAATTTTCTCTGGCATGTTTTTAAAACACTGCTCAAAAAACAACAAATTGCATGTTTTAATGCACGTGTAAGTTTCAAATTGAAATAACGTATAATATTAACTCAACTCAACGTGTGTGTAAGTTACCCGTCTAGGTTTTCCACAATTTCCCAGCATCAGTTGAAAGCTACGCGTCTCACAAAGAGCACGTGTGTTCCAAACGCAACACATACACAACCGATTGCTCTTCTGCTCTTCACGCTCTGCAGCAAAATACACGTATGGGTCACAACCGCACAATGGATAATTAATGACACTTCGTTAAGCTCATTTTCCGATGTTCTCAAATGCTTGCGACACGCTGACGCATGCGAGACGAGAACACTCGACCGTGACTTTGATCACTTACTGCAATCAATCCACGTTCAAGCTGGTACAGCGTTTTTTTTTCGTCTTCTCAAGTGGAAATTCACAATTTTCCGAGAATTATGATACATGACCCACAACTAACAACGAAAAACAATGAAAACTCATACAAGAATAACAGAAAAAAAACAACGTTGGCATTGATCGATTAAACCAATTAGAATTAACAAATTTTAAACAATGAAAAAAAAATTACATAAATATTTAAAATGGTTATTATGACGTCGTTTTTTTTTCTAATTGGATATAAAATTAATTAAATTGTAATTTACCTGAATACACAAACAGCAATCGTGATGTTTGTCGCGACTGAGACGATGAAAATGACAACAAACACGAACACTTCCAAGATGACGTCCAATATCGGCTTGTCGGCGTCGAAGTCGTTGTAATATGTGAAAAAGTACCGATTACCCCATCCACTCATTGTGTCCTCGCCGTAGACGTACGATGTATTCCACATCATTGCAAGATATTGATTGAAGAATCAAAAATTTCTTATTGTTGTCTTTCGAATTGTAAACGACGCAAAGTTGGGTTTAATGTTTTCTTTTTCGAACTATAACTGTAACAATAAAACAAAAACTTAATTAGTTGTTTTTCTAGTTAATAAGGTGTTTAAGAGTGCGAGTTAATAAAAAATCACGACTTCAAGAATATTTTAAATAGTTTATTAAAAAAGTTTACTTCCACATTACACCGTTTGGTATCGGAGCACGAGACAGAACTTATTTGAATAGAATCGAAAGATATAGTGACGAAAGGATATGTGGAAGTTACAAAGGAACACGTTGAGTTAAAGAGGGGGTGAGATATTAGCAAATAGGAAGCAGGCGCGATGAGTATTGCCATATATGGGCATATCGCAAGGGCTACGACAACGTGTATCACGTAGGCCACCTGCGATTTAGCGCTCGTAAGAATTAGGGTGACGGGGTGACGAATAAGACGAGAAACACACACTAAAGTCAAAAATTAAGATTGGGGTCTAGTCACGTACACCACAATGTATTTGTTTAAGTAGCGTAATTTTTAACGATCAAAATATTCTGCTTGTTGAGTCGAGTCAAGTGTCTAAAGTTTAAGGTTAAGTGTGCGAATATTGAGTTCAAGTTGAGGAAGGTTTTCTTCGATCCATCGCAACCTGCGAGGGTTGAATAAGTACACTTGAGACTCCTGAGACTATTTGTTAGCTGATGCTAACATTGGTTAAGATCCAGCGATGAGAAACACCCCAATCTTTGATTTTATTCGATTCAATGCGTAAGAAAAAAATTTAGAAGAATATAGAAGAAAATATGAAAAATAAAAAAAAACATTCAGAAACTTGTTCCAGTTTTTCAAAAAATAAAAGAAAATTTTAAGAAAAAAATTTAATTTACAAAAAAGTATGAAATTCTTTTTATTAAACATCATTATCACAGTGAATGGCAATGAAAATAACAAAAAATAAAGACGAGACATCATTCTCGACGTGTTTGGTGTCGCGTCAATTCATGAACTTTTTATTAAACTTACATTGACGAAATCTAAAAATACATTTCTAAAAATACACATTTTGTGTATGCAACCAAGCGTACCAAACATATGTAATCTATATAGGTACTGCAGCACAAGTTGCCTAATATAAAAACTAACTTTTTTATTAAAAATTCTTTTAATAAACAAAACAAATAAAACAAAATATGGTGGTGGAGTTTAATAACTAATTTTAAACATAAAGTTCAGAAAACTTTCTTCTGGAGGCGGTAAGGGGTGGCAGTTCCTATCAACTTTGAACCTTGGCATGATTTGCATCAGTTTTTCAACGCTTTGCATGACTTTGATCTCTTTTTCTCTAGCTAAACTCATTTTGGTTGGTTTTCCTTAGATTTACGCGTTTTAACTTTAGCTTTTCCGTGAAATCCCTCGAGGTATTTAATTTTTTTCTCAGTGTGCAAATTGTACATCGTTTAATATCTGTTTGATCGTGTTGTCACTTGCACAAGTTGATTAAAACCTTAAAGAAAAAAATTGTGAAACAGAGGTTTTCCTTGCCTTTGTTGGTGTTGGTGTTGGTGTTAACGTGATGGGGTTGGGGGGTGTTAATGCAGTTTGACTGTCAGATCTTGGCAATCAAGCAATCAAGAAGGAAGAAATAAAAAACCGACAAGAGATAAAAAGATAATCGTCGTTTTGTGGTCGAGGTGTTGTGGTTTTTTTTGTGCAATTCTGCAGACAGAGGTCACAGACTTTGAACCACAGGAATTTTCTTTGTTTATTATCCTTTGGTATCTTTATCCTTAACGTTTTTCCTTTCACTTTAACTTAGGGGTGTTTTATGCATTAGGTTTTAGGAAGTAGAAAAACGAATTAAAACGAAGAACAAGACGGTAAAACGTTGGAATTGAAACAAAAAAAAATTCATCAAATCATTGAGTGTGAACGGTGGTGTGAACATTGTTCGGAAAAGTCGGAAAATTCAGAATAACCGATGTGTGTTCAAGTGGAAAGCATGAGAATGCTATCAAGCGTTTATTTCGTTTCGTTTCTGTTGAGAATTTTATATTTTTATAAAAAAAATTGCAATTGTATGTAAATTGTAAATGTATTTTTAGTTTATTTAAGATTTTTGTTTTGTGTGGAAACAATGAGTTTGTGAAGTGGTCAGATTCGCTTGTGTGAGCACCAAATTTAAACAAAAGCGGTGACAAAAGCTTTCAATCTATTATGAAAAGCTTTCATAATAATTGTGCTTGAATCGTGCATCTGCTCGGAGTATTTATGTAATAAAACACAGAAAACCACAAGTTCAAACAAGTTGAGACACATTGAATCCCAGACAATAGCATGGAAGATGCGGGTGTTATACTTAAAGTCAGGATATGCTTCGTTAGCTAATTATAAAACAATATAAAACCTTTTTTTAAACTTTTGTTTTAATGTTTATAGTTTTTTAATAGTTAAATACGCATTTGTATTTATTTTACAAATATGTATTTTATAGTAAATTTAATTATCTTTAATTTAAGACTAAGATCAATAAAATCGGATGAAGCTATAAAAAGTTATTTATGTTTTTATAAAAAATTTCACACAAAACACTATCAAAATTTTAAAAAATTTAAAGTTTATCTTGGAAGCACTTTATTCGCTATAAATACGCTTGCGTAGTAATATAAACATAAAGTTTGTTATTGTAAATTTAATTATCTTTAATTTAAGACTAAGATCAATAAAATCGGTTAACGCTATAAAAAGTTATGTAAGATTTTATAAAAATTTTCACAAGTAACTCAACAAAAATTAAAATTATTTGTAAGTGTAAGTTTGAAGCATTTTATTTGCTATAAATACGCTTGCGCAGTACTTTTAATACAAAATGTTTTATAGTAAATTTAATTATCTTTAATTTAAAACTAATATCAATAAAATCGGTTAACACAATAAAAAGTTATTTAAGTTTTTATAAAAACAATTCACCTACAACTCAGTCCAAATTAAAAATTTTAGTAAAGTATAAGTTTAAGCATTTATTAGCTATAAATACCAATGTGTAGTAGTTTTATCATTAAGCAAATTATAGTAAATTTAATTATCTATAATTTAAGACCAAGATCAATAAAATCGGTTAACACAATAAAAAGTTATTAAAGTGTTTATAAAATTTTTTCACTCACAAATCAGTCTAATTTAAAAAATTTTGCAAAGTGTAAGTTTGAAGCACTTTATTTGCTATAAATACGTTTGCGTAGTACTTTTAACACTAACTATTTTATAGTAAATTTAATTATCTTTAATTTAAAATTAAAACCAATAAAATCGGTTGTAGCAATAAAAAGTTATTAAAGTTTTTATAAAATTTGTATGCAAAACGTGTACAAAAAGTTGCCTATAGTGAAACCTACTTTTTGAATATAATCGAATAAAATAATTAAAAATCAACCCAAAAACACACAAAATAAATAATTTACAATAGTTTCAAGCTTAAAATAATTAAATAAATACCTGTTTGACAAAGTTTAGATAATAATTTGTCTAATGTTTCCATCAATTCCATTGTGATACACAATTTACCTTAATTTTTATCAATTTTTTAAACAAAACATTAAAATTTTTACAGTAAACTACAAATTATTAATTTGTATTTGATTATAATTGCTATATATAAATATATATTTTATATTATTAATACATTTAATATATTATTTTAGTTGATTAAATTTATAAATTTTATTAAACTTTGTAAAACTTTGTGAAAATTCTGTTGGCTGGACGCGACGAAATGAAATGCGACCAATTCGCAAGAAAGCTGCGTAACGACTCGCTGCAATTGCTGCGGGAAACGAAAGCTTGGAAACTGGAAAAGCTCGGTGGTGGAGGCAGAACGCTCGCTGCTACTAGAAGTGGTAGGAGCGGTGGAGGCGGCGCACAACGCACACAAAACTCAACATTTAATATTCGACCTATAACATTCAATCAAACACAAAATTAAGTCAAAACTTAAACGAAACAACGTATTTACATTAAAACTACCCTTTTCGATTTAACATTTAAAACTTTTAAAATTAAATTCACTTCACAATTGATTATTACGTAAAATTATTAAGTACGCAACCAAGTATACATTTTTTTACATTTAGTTGTATTTTAAGTCACTAGAGGTCGCTGCAAGTATTAAAATTTAAAAAATAAAATAAAAAATACTTTATCTTGTTTTTTGTGAGTTATAAATTATAAATTTAAATATTCTAAAGATAAATACTTGAAAATAAATAAATCTAATAAATATGTATGTATGTAATCATGCATTTGTTAAATTTAATCAATTTTAGCACGAAAAACATGTAAATTTACCGAATTTTAATGTGGATATTATGTAAATTGTTATAAACAAACATATAAATGCTGAAACAATACGAAAAAATATTAAACTTTGTTTAAAAGTAACAAAATGAAGGTTTTTATTGCTTTATCCGTTGTTCTCGTAAGTTATCTGCAACCAAACATACATTTTTGTTTTATTTCTATATATTTCTCTAATAATAACGCAATATTTTAATTATTTCCAGTGTTTGACGTTTGTAAACGCTCACCCCGACGCGGACCTATCATGTGTAGCTAGTAAACTCACCACCGTCCTAACAACAACCCTAGCTTATCCAATAAGCATGAAATCGTGCGCTGCCACCAACAAATTCTCTTCTGATTTAATCAACAGCATCAAGGCACACGAAACAATGACATCGGCAGTAAGTTCGGCCATTTCCATCATAAAACTAGACTTCACCATGACGGAAAGTGAACTTATCGAAGCTTTGGAGAAAATCAACGATGCGGTGCACGATCTTTTGATCGCCACGGACGCTTTGTACGAACGCAGTTCAGTTATTTGTTTCCGCAGAGCTTTAAGACAACTCCGTGCGCCTCTGCAAATGGTTTGCAACTGTTAATTGTTATAAACTAAATAAATCCATGAAGTTAAAACAATATTTTTTTGAGGGTACAGCGCGAAAAATTGAGATAAACAAAATAAATTTCAAGTTTTATTTGTGTTTTTGTTAGTTTTATTTATTTGCTCGAAACGCTGCGCAAATCAAAGTACAACATCAACACGTGTACGAAAATATTTACGAAATTCAGTTAAATACTTACCAGAAAAAATTTTTTGTTTGCTTGTTTTGTAATTTTTGGTTTTTTTTGGTGAAAAAATTTATTCTGGAAATTATCGGTTTGATTCGGTGGTGACGTAGTACTTCACTTCACCATAGTAGTTCATGTGCAATTCAATTCAATTGAATGCAATACAAATACTTCCTTAAGTTGTGTGTACTTTTCCGTTTACGTTTTCCACCGTTTCCGTTTACATTCGGCATTGACGTGGGCCCGCTGCTAGACGTCATTCACGTCATCGTCTCGATTACTTTTGTTACTTTATTGATAAAGTTCATTAATTCTTTCATTTTCTTTGCATTTGTGCTAGAAATTCGCTCACAATACATCGCTAAACATCACAAACGTTTTTTGTTTTCTTTTGTTCTTTGTTTTGTTATTCATTTCACTGGTATTTGACTTCAATTGTTTTTAACAATACTTTAGTATCAATAGAACAATTAAGAATTTTTTTAAATAATAAATTAACGTTAATTTACAGATTTACAGAGTTTAACATCAAAGTTTTGAAGAAAATATGCTTTTTTCTGTTTTGTTGTTTAAGTTTTTTGTTGAGACAGATTGATTTGAAATTGAAAATAAAAAATGCAAGCAATTCAAACTAAGATTTGTTATGTTTTGTTTTATACTATAAAAAATATCATTCATAGTTTTCAGACTGAGTTTGAGTTTAAATCAAACACTTCAAACTTGTGACGTTGACGATGGTGTTTGAAATTTATTCATGGAATAAATATGAATGCCATTCAAACTAGAACATTGCGCATAACATACAAATTGCAAAGCCACGTGTCGTGTACTATTTGTCAACAACTGGGTGGATATCCATACTCCCATATTGTTTTTTATTATTAAAAACAAAATTTAAATTTTTTTACTTTTTAAATAAAATTAACTTCATACAAACGTAAGTTTAAAGTTGTGTACCTCTTAAACGCGTTTGGGTAACTTAACGTATTTAATGTATGTTAAAATATATTTAATTACCTTTAATTTAAGACTAAGATCAATAAAATCGGTTGCCGCAATAAAAAGTTATTAAAGTTTTAAATAAATTTTACTTTATAATAAGTATAACAGGTTGCCTATAGTGATTCATTGTTTTTGAATAAAATCAATAAAAATCAACAGAAAACTTAATAAAACTAAGGTTTTAAAGGGTGTAGTGCTTAGATATTGTTAGTATTTAAATAAAAACTTATATCTTGTAGGTATTGAACCCTTGTTGACTGTATATATCTACCCTAAAAGGTTTTAGTAAAGGTTTTCGCGCAAAAAATAACTTGACAGTCGAGTAGTTTTGTACTGGGGGAACTTTTGTACACATTGCACTTTAAAAGGGGATAGACTCATAATACAGACATTCAGATGCTTTAGATCCTTCAAATTCTTCAACCTTTAACCCTCAACACTCTCCTAAACACTGACAAACAATTTTTTTATTTTGTGGATGCAAATAGTACAAATTTTATTAAATATATCAAAAATAAAATATTTGGGGGATGATTTAAGGGTTGTATTAAATTATATGTTAAAGGACAAGTCTTAAACTATAAATAAAAAATAAGTATGAATGAATTTTTAAGTGGGGAAAGGAGTTTTTTTATTGTTTTCCATGAGTGTTTTCATTAGTGCAAATGCTAAAAATTGATCAACTTTGAGGATTAAAATAAAATACTTGGGGTATTATTTAAGGATTGTATTAAGTTATATATTAAAGTACTAGTCTTGAAGTATAAAATAAAAATATATACGAGTAAATTTTGTTGTAGAGAAAGAAGATTTTCATCATTTTCCATGACATGTTTTTAATAGTAATCGTATAGGTGCGAATACTAAAAATTGATCAATTTTGATGGCAAAAATAAAATATTTGGGAAATGATTTTATGTTTGACTTAAATTATATGTTCAAATTATATGGTCAAATTATAACACTTTAAAACTTGAATTTAACTTCATCACTTTACTTGACTGTAGTTCGAAATTAAATTCACACTATTATTAATAAATTACACTCTTGTTCTTCGTATTCTTGTATAATGCATATTATTAAAGTTTGCTAAACATATTTTACTATGTGAATCAATTATGAGCATGGTCTGGGACTCCGTAATTTTGATCGTAATTAATTATGCGAAGCGTATGTACATTTAAAGTTGATTGAAGACATTTGGAGTTGATTTGATTAAAGAAAGTTAGAAATTTATTGTCACTATTGTTCTTATGTCTACCACATATTTCATCATCCGGAAAGAAACAACACAATTAATTGATTAAATGATTAAATAATCCATGCTTCATTTAACAAATTTAATAAATAATCTCTGCGTTCGAAACAAGTTAAAACAATTGAAATCTATTGGCAACAAGTCAACAGTCAAGAATTGGCAAAAGAATACCAATCTTCCGTTACCCGTTGACCCGGAGTCCAAGTCCGTACGCACTGACAACCACAAGAAATGTCTTCGCTCGTCGCTAGCATAATAATTGTTAATTTAAACTCGAGGATGACTTGCAGAAGACTTAAAATTGTCAATTTAGTTACCGTGAAACAAAACTTAAAATTAAAACAAAAAACAAACGAATTTAATTTAAAAAAAAATTTCATCATAATTATTTAACAGTTTAATTGACAATTAATTGTCGAGTAAAAGAATACCTACCTTCGGAGAAGAAGAAGAATAGTTATTACTTAAGTGAGAAGTGGCAGGCAGAGGTTGGAAGTTGCAGATGCCCAACTTCTTCGACTTCTTCTGCTTACCATCATCATCCGGGGGCCGGTATATAGCGAACCGGCGGATTCGTCGCGTCTTCAGTTGCTTCTTAAGTCTCTTCTTGAGATAGTCTGCGATAGTCTTTGATCTTCAATTGAAGACTTTACGAAACTTAATAAATATTTTTTTTAAATAAAAAAAAACGTGTTGAATAAATAAAAAAATAGTGAATCCAAAAGTAAAGTAAAAAATAATTAATTTAAGTGTTAATTTATTAATTACCCAAGTCTTTAAAAAAACAAATGAGAGTGTAATCATATTTTTTTTTTGTAAAATTAAAATTTAATTTGTAAATAAATTTTAAATACGGAATTTTACTGATAAAAGGTAAGAATTAATTATTAAATTTAATTTAATTTATGTTTATAATTATTTGGAAATTTTGAAATCACAAATTAATTATAGCGTTTGAGGTTAACTAGAATTTGAGTTCTGTAATTAGTAATTAATGAGTTTGACTGTTGAAGTCATGAACTTTACGGGCATAACGAACATAACAAACATAAAATCAATATTCATTGCATTTATGAATGAATTTAGTCCGTAAAGTTATTAAATTATATCAAAATATCAAAGTTAATAAAGTTTTCGAAAGCAATCATTTTGTTTTATGTGTTTAGCTTGTTTTGACGTTAAGCAATTAAATAAATAAACGAAAGTCAATAAAACAAAACAAAAACGTAAAATATTTAGAGCGGTGTTTAGTTAACACCAAAAACAAAAACTAAACACCAAATAAATAACTTGGTTTTATCATTTTATCATTTGTTTTGTTTTTCGGCGTCGTTTGTCGATCGAGAATTAGATGTACATGTCGTTTGTTTTTTTTGTTTTCTAACACAAGTAAATGTAGTAGGCGGAAAAGCTCAAAAAAACAAAACAAAAATACGTTATTGATTTGTTATTAGTATAAAACAACTAAAACAAAACTAAAAAATTTTTATTTTGAATTGAAACTAGAAATGAATAGAACTGAAAATGGAATTAAATTAAAGTGTCATCGATTTAGTGTGTGCACGTGCACTAAACCCGATTCCGGAATGGGGAATCGGGAAGTCGTTCCGAAAATAGCACAACACTGACTAAAACAGACTAAACGATAACCGAAAGTGTTTCAAGGTTTATTACCAAAAATACCAAAAATGCACATAAACAACACGACACCGCGGAACAAAACACAAATAAAAATCATAAAAATAGATACGAGTATTGATAAAAATGCTCGAATCATTTTGGAAGTTAATAACATGGACGTTAAAAATGGTTAGGTTATCTAGAATAGAATATGTAGTAGAAATTGAGGTTAAAGGGTGAAGGGTGAGAAATAAAAAAGAAATCAAAAGATGAGCATTGTGTGGTTTTTGTGGTTTATTTATGACCACATTGACATTTATATTTAATTTTGCGTTTGGGGTAAAATAATTTTCTAGGGGTGGAAACGTGGAAAAGTGGATAGCAAAATTAGGGCGGGTTGATTTTGTAATTTAGGCCGGCAGGAAATGACGCTACTTTGTTAATACTTGTAAGAAACGTTTCTTATTTGAATTTACAGGGGTTGTAGACGTAAAGCAAGTAAGGGATGTTAGGGATGAAGTGGAGGACAGGACAGTATTGGAGACATTAGGAAATTAAGGACAACGTTTTGACTTTAGTGGATACTTGTCTTTATTTTCTTGGTTAGGGGTTTTGGATGAAACACAAAAAAAACTAGGAAAAAGGGGATGAATGTAACTAAAAACACGGAAAAGGAGGGTAAAATAAAATTTATGTTTTTGGATAGTAATTTTAAATATAATAGAAAAACAAATGATTTAAAATTGTAGGGTGGAAGAAAATAAATAAAACAAAACAGTGTTTAATAGTAGGATAAACAAATTTTGTTTTATTTTCTTTGTGTTTTGTTTCGTACGAATTTTCTCAAAAAATAATTGCTATATATTAGTAATGAATATAAAAATAACAAATTTTGTTTTTTTCTTTACTTTTTAACAAAACAATTGAAAAAAACAGTCAATCTTTTTGAATAGCGATGTTAAATAAATATAGAAAAAAAAAACAAATGATTATTTAAAAAATAGGGTCGATGAAAAAAAAAAAACAGCAGTGTTTAATGGTAAAATAAATACATTTGTTTTATTTGTTTTATTTTGTTTGTGTTTTGTTTTGTACGAATTTTCTCAAAAAAACAAATGCTATATATTAGTAACGAACATAAAAATAACAAATTTTGTTTTTTCTTTATTTTCTTTAACAAAACAATTGAATAAAAAAAAACATCTGAAAACGCAGTTTATCGTGAATAAACGTGAATAAAAACAAAAGAAAATGTTTTTAATACAAAAACGAAATGTATGTCGAAAGGTGGACAATTTAAGCGCAGGACTAACATTAAGGATATGAATAAAAAAGTAGGACAACTTACAGGCGCACTGAAAGGCAGAAGGACGAGAAAAAAGGACGAGAAAAGTGAAGATAGATTAACACAAAATAAAAAAAAGTGTAGTACGAAAAAATGTGGGAGAAAATAAGGAAGTATTCAAACACACACACATAAAGAAAAAAAAGGACCAAGCTTGAAATGAATTCGAGTTTGGTGCGTTTGGTGAGATGGTGAGTGAATGTTGTGAGCGAAATGTATCAAGGGCAAGGTCGAAAGGCAAACTTCGTGACACACTTTTCCATTTTCCGGGTGTTGGGATACACGCGCTGAGTTTTGCGTTTTACTTTGTGCTGAGTTTCCTGATTCCCGACTCGAGTATCCAGAATATCCTACAAGTTTACCATTCACTATTCACATACCATAGACATTTACTATTTTTTTTATTTCGCATAAAAACACGTTTACTGCAACTGCAGCTATAAATAGCTATAAGTTATAACAGTGATTAAATATTTAAACAAAAAATTAGCAACAAAAACAAAATAGTAAAGTTAAAATCAGAACTGAAACTAAAACTTTGTTTGACATTTGACTTCTAAAAATAACTATCATTAATCACGAGGATATCATAAATCATTGTTGGAAACACAAAACAAACACAAAACAAACAAATTTTGTTTTTTCCCGAAGTAAAGAAAACAAAAAATGTTTGATCACAAAATATCATAAAGTTTGTCATTTGTTTCGTTTGTTTTTTACATTACTTGTTTGTTTGTTTCTTTTGTTTTTTTTTTGTTTTGTTAGTTGAACGTTTTGTCACTGTTCACTATGATAGCGTTGCACTTGTTTTTGTTTTTGCTTTGGTTTTAGAGGTTTAGTAATATTCAATTGTTTGAAATGTTGTGAACCTTAACCATAATGAAAATAATAAGCGTGAAAAAGGGGCGGCAGAAATATTACAGTAATAAATCATCAATTAAGTCGGAACCAGAACGAAAAGTCACAAACACAACGCTAAACTAACGATAAATCCCTAAGAAGTTATACAAATTATAAAGTTTTTGTTTGAATTTTTTTATCATCTACGATTGCATAGGAAAAAGAAGAAAAAGTTTTCCAATTTCCTGACCTGATTTTCGACGTAATTCCAAAGATTTACTTTTAATTTTAGATTTGGAAAAAATATTACTTTGACACAGTTTTTGAACAAAACATTTAAAAGTTTAAAACTTTAAAAAACTAGAAAAAAAAAATTCACATCAATCTCATAAATCGCTTGCAATTATTTCGAATCGTAAATATTTAAATTTTTATTCTAGAATGTAAAATGTAAACTAAATAAATAAATGAACACGTGAGAAAATTATTGTTTGTAAATTAATTCCACAACACAATTCAAATTCAATCAAATGCATTCTTACAAATAGAAATAAATAAAAAACAAAGCAAATAAAACAAATAAAACAAACAAAACTAAGTATTAAATGTATGTTGTGTGAATTTTTAAAACAAAAGCGCAAAATAACAAATTTTGTTTTTTTCGGAAATAAAACAAACAAGAAATAAAAAAAAACAAAATTTGTTATTTTGGGTGTTTGAAATAAAACCAACAATAAAATTTAACACAACAGTTCTAAAAATAATAATAAAAAAAAAAAAATTATTCGAAGAGAGTCGTGATTTATTTGACCGACTCTACTCGATTCCACTTAGTTTCGAACTCTTCTAATCGATCAGAGATGAAACTCAACATTTTTTCGCTGCGTGTAATCATCAAATGAACTGTAAAGTAAAAATCGTTAAAATTTGCATGTCAATTTACATGCCAATTTACATGTCAAAAAACAGCGTTTGTTTTTTTTATTTCTTGTTGAAAGACGCCTCAGGAAGAAATCAAATAAAAATTCATCATATCATCATCACTTCAAAGCAAAGCACACACAAAAAAAATTGTTAACAATTGTAGGTGTATAAATATTTACACTTTTAACCCACTGAACTATTTTTTTCGTATTTTTATGACTAACAAAAGAAAAAACTATTTTTTTTAGGTTAAACACAAATAAAACAAATAAAACAAATGAAACAAAAGCTGGAAATAAAAAACAAATGAATGTTTGACAAACAGAAATAAAACAAATGCTTGAAATAAAAAAAAAACAAAAACTTGTAACCAACAAAAAACAAATGTGGTGTGTTTTGTTTTTTTGTTATTTTGTGAGTTAGGTTATGATGTGAGGTTATGTGGTTATATCATAACTAAACGAATTGACATTTCACAACACATAACACAAAACAGTTAGAAATTAGGCCAAATCACTTTTGTAACACAAAAATACTCTAATTATTATTACGTCAAAATGGTTTTAAACGTTTTTCAAAACGTGCATTGTTGAAAAAGCAAAAAGAAAAAAGTTAACAAGCCGTTTAATAATAAAATATATATAGTCATAACACGCCGTTCGTTTGTTATTTTGTTTGATTTGTTATTTTGTTATTTATTGGTTACAGTTGTTCATTTGTTTGTGGTTTTATTTATTTGATGCATTCGTTTGTTGTGTCCGTGTAAATTTTGATGTTTTTGAAACATTAAATTCGAATGTGATTTGTGTAAAACGTCTAAGGCAACAATTAAATCGTTCATTCATCGCTCGGTTGAGTTTCGCATTGTTCGCCAACGTTGTTCATCATCACAATTCATCGGAATGCAAATAATGCAATATGCAATCGAGTAATATATGATTTCCTAACTGGCCACATCATACAGTGGTGAAGTAAAAAAAAAACAATAATAATAATAAATAAAAGGATAAGCGGAGAAGACGAGAAGAAATTGTGAAATGAAACGAAATGAATCACAACTTGCAAAACAGCTCCAGCTTAGGCAACTTTACTTTCAAAATTGGTGTATGTCTGGTTGCGTTCACTACCACGCAATTTAAATTTTAAAACAAAACACAAATATTCTTAATACTTTAAAACAAGTGTTGTTTATTTGTTTTATATTTCAAGTAGATAACAACTTTTGTTTTTTTTGTTTTTTTTTTTATTAAAATGTATAGGAAACAAATGAACAAGAAATAAACGACGTTGAGTTATGGGGAAAATTTGTCTAGTGGTTGTCCGTTGGCGATGCGACAGTAAAATATGGGAAATTGTCGGTATGAGAAATGTTCGTTGCGAAGAAAGGAAAGAAGCGAGAGTTTCTATGCCGAAGCATTGTGGGAGTTGAGTAAAATTGCAACGAAATTGTAAGAGGAAGCTGTGAGCGGATTTCGTTCATGTTCCCGATCGTTATGATGAGATAATTTACGATAAATCAAAGACCGGGATACACGATTACTTGTTGCTTGCTTGGCTTACATGCCAGTTTGGAGAAAGAAGGAAATTGAATAACGGAAATATATCGAATAGAAATATTCCACGCTCAAATCAACAACAACAACGCCGCATAATCTCAGATTACAGATCACACACAATCAAATCAGAAATGATCAAATAAGATTAGACATCAAACAAATTTTGTTTTAACAAACACACACCGTCTATGATTCATGTGACTAACAAGTTTTGTTTTTTTGTTTTATTTGGAGTTACTGATAAGAAAAATAACAAATTTTGTTTTAACAATCACACCACTCCAGTGCTTCATTCATGCGACTCACAAGTTTTGTTTTTTTGTTTTATTTGGAGTTACTGATAAGAAAAATAACAAATTTTGTTTTAACAAACACACAACTCCAGTGCTTCATTCATGCGACTAACAAGTTTTGTTTTTTTGTTTTATATGGAGTTACTGATAAGAAAAATAACAAATTTTGTTTTAACAAACACACAACTCCAATGTTGCATTCATGTAAATAACAAGTTTTGTTTTTTTGTTTTATTTGGAGTTACCGATACGAAAAAACAAATTTTGTTTTTTTCAAACAAACAACTCCAATGTTTGATTTATTCGACTAACAAGTTTTGTTTTTTTGTGTTATTTGGAGTTACTGATATGAAAAATAACAAATTTTGTTTTAACAAACACACAACTCCAATGTTTGATTTATTCGACTAACAAGTTTTGTTTTTTTGTTTTATTTGGAGTTACTGATAAGAAAAATAACAAATTTTGTTTTTAAAACAAAAGAAAACTTGTGTGTAACAACTTTTGTTTCTTTTCAGTGTTAAAATAAACAAACGAGTAATTATTTTAATCGCAAGTCTTAGTCAACACAAAATACATCGTTTATTTAATTAAATTAACAAATATTGCAGTTCAAGCACGAACCAGCACGAAATTAAAAACAAAAACAAATGAATTCCCAAATTTACCAAACAATAATAAATAATACCGTGATTATGTTATGCAAATTTAATTATTTATAATTTAAATCCAGCAATTATCAAATTATCCACCAAATTATTAAAAATAATTACCAAAACTAATTGAAAACCTAACCTTACTTTAAGTAACTAAATAAAAACTAAACGTAAATCCAATTATTAAAAAAAAAAAAGTTCCGTTCTTTGTGCGTATTATGACGTGTATCAGTCACAGCACGCATCACAAAACATTGTAAACTTAAGACATAACTCAAGAAGTAACCTTCACACACAGAACCAATGAACAGTTATGCTCTTTGCTTGTTCGTAACTACTGCGCATGCGCAATTAGTGCATCTTGCGTTATGGCATTATTGCATTTTGAAATATAGGCAACCGGTGATGCGTCACCTAACCTTAAACATCGCACCGCGTGATTCTTTTGTTTATTAACGCCAAGCAATGATGAGCATTTGTTATTATTATTATTATTCTTCGACTAATTGCATTCGAGCACTACTGTTTGATTGCACTCACACTTCACGATCGATGATGAGTTTGCTCATTATCTGTCTAATGACCAAATGACTAATTCTGATTGTTCGTCGGTTAGTGAGTGTTTTATGCGTGTTTTGGCTCGTGGAGCGTTAAATTAAACAGTGCTAAGATGCGCACGAGCTGCCTTTGGGTAATTTACGGCAAAATTACTTTTGATGAGTTCAGTTGGAGTTGCAGGTAATGATCAGCATTGATTATTGGCATTCAAATGCACTTGGAAATGGTCATTTTCAAGAAACAAAACAAAACAAAACACAAAATAAACAAATTTTGTTTTTAGGCGTCTATAGTATAACTAAACAAATGAATAACAAGTTTTGTTTTGTCGTGTAAACTTGGGGATAGTAAAACAAATTTTGTTTTTTCTATTCAAGCTTTTGTTTCTTGAAGCTTTTACGAGTAAATTAAAAACAAAATTTGTTATTTCCAAAACAATTGACAAACGAACAGATTTGTAATATATAATATCGCAATAGATTACATTTCACATAACAAATAATAATATCTGTGATAAATATTACCAACGGTGATTTTTTTTTTGTTTTGTTTCGCGCGCAACTAATGCCGTTGTTTTTCTGCCATTAATATCTTAACATGAACCTCACTATTGTTTCTTTCTTTGTTTTTTGTGGTGGTATTTACGTTTGCATCGGTGCAGTTATCCGCGTGTCTTCTCGCGTGTGTAATTAATATTATATAACAGAATTAGTTATTATTCGTAGTGATAAATACGTATGCAAACACGCAGTCGTGTGTGGACGAAGAACAATCATCAGAAACTCTTTAAGTTCGTTTCTTTGCTTCTTTCTTTCTCTTCTTCATCTATTGGAAGGAAGAAAAATCATCAAGAGATGATTGCGTTATGCATGTTAAGACGTTATTCGTTACACATTAGACGTACAAACACGTAAAGTAAGTGAGTAAGTGTATTGTTACTGTTACTAACTGCTTGAAGAATAAATTCACTTACAATTACTCGCTTCATTCATTTCCAACTGTTACATGTTGGAATCATTAACAATCAGCAACACAATCACCTGAATCACAACCATCAGATTTCAACGACGTCATCATGATTACATGTAACGTGTTAGAATTATTACCAAACGTTTTTTCGAAAAACAAAAACAAAATTTGTTTGCTAGTTCATTTTTTAGGAACAGAAGTAAACAACTTTTGTTTTGGAACCGAACACTACTGATAATAAAACAAACTTTGTTTTATGCTATTAAAATACAGAATAACAGCATTTGTTTTTCGAAACTTTTACGTGCTTGTTGAAAACAAAATTTGTTATTTTTCAAACAATTGACAATCAATGTGACTTGTAGCATATATTGGGGATTATAAAACAAAATTTGTTTGGTAGTTCACTCATAGGAAACAGAAGTAAACAACTTTTGTTTTATTTTGTGGTGTGCTTGGTTTCAACTCAATAGCAATTGTTTTGTTTTCAATAACATCGGAACCAAAAAAATAACAATTTTTGTTTTAGACGTTTTTATATGTTCTATATATTTAACACAAAATTTTTGTGTAACAAGAACTCGAGTACCGTTTTTTTTCGTGTGTTTAACAAACAAAAAAAAACGTGAACACTTGTTAACAGGACAGGACGTTAACGAAGACAGTAAACTCTAGTTGTAACCAATGTGAGGAACAAAAATGATGCTTGTTCGAACCGTTAACAACACATCGTGTCGTGTGTCGAGCCAAAAATAATGTAAAACGATGTCTATTAGACATAAGAGCACGTCTATTAGCGGACTTTAATTTGACGAACGCTAAATTTGCGAACTCATAACATTTCCGTATTTTTGTTGGCCGTTAGGCAACATGCGAGACATTTTGTTTGTAAAACTTTACAAAGTTCACAGGAGTCAACGCGAGTCACGATGGTCGTCGGCGGTGTCATCTTCGTTGTTGCAAATTACCAAACGAACACAAAGAATTTTTCCGAGAACTTGCCGCTGCGCTTTTCTCTTCCTGCTTTCGTTTCGATTCGTGGGTGCAGTAATCACAAATTTACATGCTAAACAATCATAAATACTAATAACATCTTTGTGTAACATGATAACGTATAATAATATATAAGGAATAACAAATGCTATCGCGATAACACGCAAACAAATTTTGTTTTTTTGTTTTATTGCATAGTGAAGAAATAACAACTTTTGTTTTATTTTTATTTTCATGGTAGATAGATAAAAAATAACAAACTTTGTTTTTTTTGTTTGTTGTTTGTTTCTTTTGTTTTATTGGTTTTATTCACTTTATTTGTGTAATATATAAAATTGTCATTCCGTGCATTTTGTGTATTTTTTTTGTGGTCGTTGTTGGCCGAAGAGATATTAAATATGAGCGGCGTCCAATATCATATCATACGTGCGTGGTGTGTGCGTCGCCGGAGATCATTGACTTCCACTTCAGACTTTCGCCTTTCGGGCATATATTGAAGCGAAGAAGCGATGAAGCATTTCGTTATTGAACTTGAAAACTTGCGGCACTTTTCGGCGTATTCCACGTATTTTACATTCCGCGCATCCTATGCAGACTACACGCACACACGCGAAGAAAAACAAACACCAACGGGTGAATCAAGTAATCCAAATAGATAAAAATGATATCAATGATATCAAAATATTTAGATATTAAATCAACTTCCAACAAAAAACAAAAGTTTTCGTGTGGTGAAAAAAAACAAAAGAAAACAAAACAAAACTTTTGAATGAAGAAAAAATTCATTTGTTTTTTTTATTTTGTGTGATTGATAGGTAAACAAAAACAAAATTTGTTTATGTCTGCTTTTATATAGCAAACAAAAGTTTTGTTTTATTTTAATTTCTTTTGTTTTGTTATCTTTTCTTTCTTTGGTCGGTAAAAAAAACAAAAGAAAACAAAACAAATTTTTAATGGAAGTAGGCGCAAATAAAAAAAACAAAATATGTTTACTACTCGTATCTATTAATTTACTTTTAGCAAGATGAAGACGAGACATAATAAATTTAATTTCGCCAATTTTGTCCTTGAGTAATTGAATAAAATCCTAGTACATATACATAAATCATGAGTAAGGTGCAATTTTTTGCATGTACTATTAAAATTTATTTAAAAAAATGCAATTGAAACTGAAGCACTGATTGCATGGAAACAGGTCCGGACTTGTAAAATAATTTTAACCTTAAAATATAAAAATTCAACAAAAATTTCCATAAAAATTTTATTAGGAACTTTTTTTTATAAAAAAAATTTAATGCAACCCTTAAAATGAATACCTATTCTTGTATGCATATGTGTAATTGCCCCTCATGTATTGCTTTTGCCTGGTGTACTTGTGCACACAGCATCCAGGAGGAGAGCGTTTATTGCTGCTGCTGCTGCTGCTGCTGTTGCTACTGCGGTCAAGGTCGTGCGCACCTGTCTCGCGGCGATACTCTGGTTCTTTGACTCTGCGTACCTGCTGCTTACTCTGCCCGGTAAATGCTGTAAATGCTGATGATGCGGCTTTTGCTGCCTGCTGTGGGTGTGTGCATGTGTCTGTTCCTGCATGTGTGCGTGTGTAGTTGTCGCAGGTTCTATTTTTTTCCTCTTATTCCCGATGGAGTTTAAAGTCAAACCGAGCAAAAGCATAAACCGCTTTACTTGAGAACAACAAAAAAATACCTCAAAGGATTTCGTCCTTACAGGTGTTAAAAGTGGTTAAAGTAAGTAAATTAATTTGTAAAGTCTGAATTGCAACAAGTTAAATTTAAATTTTTTTTTTAAATTTTTTGTAAAAATTATTTGTGAAGTAGTGAACCATACCAGTCGGTATTAACGTGGATGATTTAAGAGTTTAAGAGTTTAAGACTTAAGTCATGCCTTAAAGTCCAGTGAGTTGAAAAAAATTTATGAGTTGTCCGTTTTGGTCTTTGGTTTTGGTCAAAGAGTTTTACAAGTTTACAAGTTAGTTGCGTGTTCGACGTTGTGGTTACATGTTACAATCGCGATCGCGGTCAATGCTTTGACAATTTTTTTTTAATTTAAATTTATAACAAATGTGCTAAATTACAACAAGTTTAAACAAAAAGAAATAAATAAAGAAACATAACCGTTAACAACACCCACAAAATAAACTTTATTAGACGTATTGTGACGGAAATGAAAACAAAAATTAAATAACGTAAGTAAAAAACAAAATTTCTTTATTTTTTTCAAACAACTTCAATTTTAACTTACAAAATAACAAACTTTGTTTTTTTTTCTTATTAGGGATTCAAAACTTTAAAAAAACAAAATTTGTTTTGTGACACTAAAGAATCAACAGCATAAAGAAATAAAACAAGCGACTGTTAGTTTCAAACAAATGAATATCAACCGAGCAGTATCCAAGAAAAAATAACAAACTTTGTTTATTTTTTCCAAACAACTCTAATTTTAAGTTATAAAATAACAAACTTTGTTTTTTTTTTCTTATTAGGGATTTAAACCTTTAAAAAAAACAAAATTTGTTTTGTGACACTAAAGAATCAACAGCATAAAGAAATAAAAACAAGCGACTGTTATTTTAAAACAAATGAATATCAACGGAACAGTACCCTCAAAAAAATAACAAATTTTGTTTTTGTTCTGTTTTTGTTATTTTATTATATCAAACACAAAAAAATGTAACATGCAGTTGAGATGTTATATATTTCTTTGTTAGACTCATTATTTCTTCTTATTACTGTTACCTTTAAAATAAAAAATATTAAATCTCTAATTAATTTACAACCAGAACATGTGTTGTTTAGCGTGTTCCTTTCATAAAAATTTAATGTTAATACATAAAATCGTTATCTTTTTATTAAATCAGCACACAAACTTTACACTCGCATTCGTTGGTTAGGAAGCCGCACAAAATGTACTTAATGAAATGTGAAATCTCATTATTTTATTGAGAGAATAACTAAATAACTAAATGAATGAATGAAGGAAAAAAAGAAAGGTTTCACGTCATTGTCTGTTCAGTATATGTATTCACAATTACCGCCACAATTAACCATTATTTTAACGCAATTAAAGCGCCGTATTAAATAATCTAATTGATCTGCATATGTAATCATAATAATAATAATTACTCATTATTGCCGCACACAAAAGGTTTACCCGCATCTTCGACAAATAATAATTATTTTTAATTTTAATGAAGAAGTTAGAGGTTAAGTAGATATTTTAAATGTATAAACGTTATTCGTCCTAATATCCTGATTAGTCCATTTGGATGATTTTAATTAATGTAAATTTTATGCGAATTGCAAGAAATGGCAGGAATATGAACGCAAGTCTTGGGGGGATAATACGTTCGCTTCTAAGAATTTAGTCTTATGTTATCCTTTTATCATTTACGTAGAATCCTAGTGATCTAATTCTTGGTTTTTACTGGCTTTAGTAAGAAAATAGTTTTATTATTATTAGTAGAACTTTGCATACTTGGAAAAACAAAAGATGAATAAAAGTTTTTAGGTTATTTCTTTTTAATTTGACGTAATCATATTCCAGAGAATTGTTTGTGTCGTAAATAGACATAAAAAGACATATGATAGTACAATAATCTCAAATAACAAATTTTGTTTTTTGTATAACTTGAAAACAAATCAAACAAATGAATGTTGTTTACACGTTGGGTACACAAAAAACAAATGAAGAAGTAAACTGTGTTACTGGTGTTATAATACTAAAAAAACAAAAGACAAAACAGTTAGGGATATTCTCCAATAATCTCAAATAACAACTTTTGTTTTATGTATAACTTCAAACGCAGCAAACAAATGAATGTTGTTTGCATGTTGTGTGCCCAAGAAAAAAACTAATGAATGTTGTTTAGATGTAGAATACTCAAAAAAAAAACAAATGAAAAAATAAACAGTGTTAGTGGTGTTATAATACCAAAAAAACAAAAGCCAAAACTGTTAGGGATATTCTCGATAATCTCAAATAACAAATTTTGTTTTGTGTATACCTTAATACTAACCAAACAAATGAATGTTGTTTAATTGTAGCGTATCCAAAAAAAAAACAATTGAATGAGTGAACTATGTTATTAGTGTATTTGGTGAAATTCTCGAATATACTCAAATAACAAATTTTGTTTTATTAAACCTTTAAAAAATAAACAAACAAACAATGATTTACATGATTACAAAATGTTGTTACTGGTTAATAAGAACTCTTAATGTTAATGTCAATGTTAATACCAATGATAATTTGATAAATGATACCTCAGAATGTAACGATGAATGATAGACTAATGAACAACCGATGTTGGACTTGAATCGCTATTGGTTCTTTCACTCATACGCATTGTGTGTGTGTTCGATGTGTTCAATTTTGAACCCGGATTAGTCATTGCTCATTGCTGATTGCGAATGGTCGAAAATGGTAGCCTAGATTGGTGCGGACACAAAGGATATTATTCCAGAAACCTAGATACGAAATTTTCAAGCCAGCCACTGCGCGTGCGTCAATTTCAACACGTTTCTAGCTGGACTAGATTGTTATTCGTCGTTATTTGTTGTTATTCGTATTTTAGTGCAGATTGCATATTGCAAATACCTTTCGACTGTTCGTTTTACCCTTTTACATCCGTTTAGACCTGATTGGAGCTCGTAAACTATTTGTGTTAATGTCTTACGACGCTGAATATCAAACATAACCACAACTAACCTACAATCTGCAATACCTAACCTAAAACCTTTAGACTTTAAGACTTAAGCCATAGCTATGGTAATAAGTGTTAGAGAATTCTAGTTTTTTGTTTATAATTTCTCCAAGTTAAGCTTAGTGAAAACGTGCAATTGTCATAACCTCAAATCTAACGTGTGTGAATTGAGACGAGTATGAAAATTTGATGATGACGCGATGTGAATTCATTACGTGTTATTCTGGTTCCTGTTCCTCGTCATTTCAACCATTCCAACTAGGCGAAAGAACTGTAAACCGCCATAAACTTTGAACTCGTCATGCGCACTCACATCGCATTGTTTCGGATTTGAATGTGAACGTGCGAATATGCGAATGTGAAATATAATAATAATCCACAATCCACACAGTGACTACAGTGAGAATTTTTTTTGTTTCTTTCCAAGTTATTTAATCGAGTTAAATAATATTTAATCGCGTTTGTGCGCCATTTGCATAATTTTACAGGTTTGCAGGTCATTTTACTGTTAGTCTTTTGTTTCCCATGTGGTTAAATCACAAATTCAAGACGAAATGCATTCATTTAATCAAATGACTGTCGATTCTGATTCTGATTGGTCACTGCTGCGGACATCTACCTACCTACTTACAAACCTACTTAAGACTTGCGCGGCGTACTTAACTATCGGTAATGTTACTTATCGGTAAAGTACAATCGAGTTACTGCGCATGCGCATGACCCAATGACTTTAAAACTAGCTAAAACTTTAGAACAACGCGTGGAAAATCCCAAGAAAATTTTATGTTATTATTATTAGAAAACTATCAATTGTTTTAAATGTCATTGGTGTTAAAAACTTTAAAAAACAAGTGAATAATCAATAACTTTGATAATAAAACAAAACACAACAAAACTTTTGTTTTCTTTTGTTTCCTAAATAAGTTCTGTAGCTAAAAATTTTGTTTTATTGTTTATGTTTTGTTTTTTTTGTTATTTAAGGTTTGGAGTAAGATAAAATGTTGATTCTGGCGCTCCTGCTCAGCGCAGGATTGACACGACCCTGCTGGGGTTATCCTTCGATCGGTGCGCAGGATGCGGCGACATCTGCCACAAACACAGACAGCATACGAGACGATGCCGTCTCCCGCAAAGTGCTCGGTTCAAGGTATGAACAAACAAAAAAAATCATATTTACATTTTATTAATTTAATTGAAACGTCAAAATATTTTTTTTAATTTTAACTGAGCAAGTTACCTTCAACATAAAACGCCATTTTGTATTCACGACACAAAACAAATTTTGTTTTTCTATTCGTTTGTTTTTTTTTTCTGTGCAAAAATGATATTTAATGTTTTGTGTGTTTTGTTTTTTTTTGTTTTTGTGTTTTATACACCATTTATATGATGGTTTAATCGCAATGTCTTCATCAACCACCACGCGAAATGTTAATTGTACCACAAAAGACGCACACAATGGATGACCTTTGCGTTGAGCAGTAATTGCATTGCGTTTTTCGCACTTTTAATAATTATATCCATTAATTTCGACGACTTTTGCACAACATTGTGTGCGCGCACAAAAAACAAAACACACAACAAAGTCGGGAATTGCGCACACGCTGTTTTGTTTTATATGCTGTATACAGTAAAACAGTTGAATGACGCCGATTGGGCAAGACACAATTTGTTTCCAACAACAACGACGTATCGACGTTCACATTTGTCGTCGTTGTTTATTATCTGCAATTACTTCATTTGTTTCTTCATACATCATTTGTTAGAAAAACAAAAGACAGAAACAAAATCTGTTTTTTTAATAATGCATTTTTGTTTTTTGTTTTATTCCAGTGTTGTGACATCAGTATCGGTAATAATGGACACTGGATCAGAGAAGTTGTATTCCGATGCGGTCGGACGCCCCCAAAACAAACCCTTGTCACCCTCACAAGTGGCGAGTCCTATCAACTTACTGAATCCAGACAGATATGAGTTCTACACATTTTCGGATTCAGGGGATTTGGTGAAACGTTTAATGACTTTGTCTGAGATTCAAGGTATTATCGCCAACGCAGATGGGGAGGCTTTCAATCAAAACTCGCATAACCCCGAAAAAAAGGTGAACGATGTGGTTAACAATGTGCAGAATGTTTTAAAGAGCGAAATTGAAAAGGGGAGCAATTATAACGCGTCTACGAACATTGTTCTGGATACACCAGATGTCAGTTCTTCTTGGTCAGTTATCCTTCCAGCTATTTTTGGTAATAGTGGGGAAGAAATCAAACCTAAACCTAATTTAAAACCTAAACCACAAAATGGTATGACACCAGACACTATCATGGTTGATGTAGAACATGATGGTGGGGTAGGTGTGGAAAATGTAATAGTTAAAAAACCGGTTGGTTTCACAAAAATTACCACACCTGGTGTCAAGGTTGGAACTAAAACTAGTTACGGGACTACCCCCGGTACGCCTGAAAAGGTTAAAACTAGGAAACCTAGTATTTCTGGTGTTGCTACAACGGAAATACCTAGAACAACTACACCTGATGTGAATGCGTTTAAAACTAAGCCTACCACGTATAGACCTTCAACTTATAAAAGTCCTAGTTCGACCCTCAAACCTCCTACAACGACTAAGAAGCCTATTAAAGTTTCTACAACTAAAAAAGTTGTCAGGACCACTCCCACAACTGCTATTCCTAGGATTACGACCCGGGGTACAAGACCTAGAAGGACTACCACCACCACAACTACAACCACCACAACCCCGGACCCTACAACGCTTCCTAATCTGTTAGAGAAGGACTCCAACACTGAATTGGAACCGGTTAGTGATTCTGTGTATGAATCCCAAACTCCTCAAATACTAGAAAGGGTTAAACATACCACTACGTCTTCTGTTACTGCCGGATCAAATTCTGAATCATCTCATGTGACTTCTAACGTTGCTTCAGCTTCCTCTCACTTTATCCAGTTGTTTGATCCTGTACAGACTATACAATACCATAAAACGACTCCTCAGGTTGGGGTAAAAGTTGGATCAACTCCTAAGAAACCTATTTTTGTTAGGACAACGCCTAGGACACCTTCAGGGTCTGCTACTGCTAGTACTTTAGGTTTTGCTACACCTGGAAAGTTATCTGAAGGTGCCTTGTTTATTGTGGATGAGAAAACTAATACGAGAATACCGATCACGACCAAAGAACAATTGGAGAATTTGTTAAATAAGTTAGAAACTTCTACAACTAATACTGTGTTGTTAGGAGATGGGCATGGAGAAGGGGATTTGTTTAAGAACAGTCCTCAATTAGGTGACAAACCGTTGATTACTTTGAATTCTGTTAGTGGACATCAGGATCCACTGCAGGACCAGCAGATAGTACAAAAGCAACAGGAACAATTGAATTTAGTTTCGGAGAAAACTGAAGTACTTAAAGATAAACCTAACCTGGAAAGTCCACCGGCTAAAGTATCAAGTTCTTCTGGTGTTGCTGATGTTGTGGATATAAACGACAATGAAGGTGTGGCTACAACGTCTAATGTTCAGGTAACTTTGGATGATTTGGACATTGATAAATATCAACAATTGCTGTTAACGTCCACAAATATTTATGAAATTAATAAGGAGTTGGCGAAAAGTACGACTACCACTAGTACAACTGTTAAACCTTTAAAGAACTCCCAGATATTTAGAAGACCCGTATCCAGTACTTCTGGTACCAAGTCTCCCCTTCCTTCTACAACAACATCTACGATTTCTACATTATCCACAACACCTGAAGTTGTTATCCAACCAAAAAATCCAAGTCCTTTAACTCCAGAACTGATTAGTACTAAACCAGCAAACCCCCCAACAACGTTCAGACCTACCTCTGGATTAATTACTCAGAAAGTATCAGACTCCCTGAGCTCAACTCTAAAAGAACCAAACCTTGTTAACTCTATTGAACAGCTAATTCAACAAGCTGTGGGTAATATCCAGGAAGTCAGCCAGACTACCCCCAAAACCTTTACCAGGTCCCCCACAACTGTTCAAACAACCCTAAGACCTACAACAGAAAAATTAATAACAACTACAACTACGGAAACTCCTACAACCGAATCTTTGTCAACTTCTACAATACAAGCCGGAAATACTGAATCATTTGATGATTTATTACTAAATGAAGCTATGGGATCCTTGCTGTCCCAGGTGGTGGGTTCTGACTTCCAAGGATTGACTACTTTACAGGAATTACCATCAACTACAGAAATTCTGAACAAACCAGCAGAAGAAAATTTGGAGTACAGGATTAAAACAACGGATATCTTTTCTGAGACTACCGAAACAGGAAATACTGGTGGTACTGGCAGTACTGGTAGTCTTGAAACTGATGCAACACAAAGTCAGAATTTAGTACAAACCACTGAAAGTCTCTTAGAATCTAAGACTAATACTAATTTTGAAACTACAGAATTTGGTACAACTAATTTTGGTAATGAAATTCTGAAAACTGATGCTACTACTTATGACAGGTTGAAGTTAGGGTCCTCGACGGAAGCTGAGATTGTTAGTACGGATAGTACAGATTCTGTAACTGAATCTGTAACGGAAAGTACAACGGAAGTGGTTAAGGATTTACCGATTGTGTTCGACTTGGGTTTACATGGTTTTAATGATGATGTGGGGGTTGGAGAATTAGATCAAACTTTAGAGAAAGTTAAAGAGATTAGTACCACGTTAAAACCAGATGTAGAAAATGTCCAGACTACTAGTCCGGGTGTTACTAACTTGGAATTTAGTACTGATACTAAACTATTTGATTCTGACAGTTTACCATCTACTAATTCCTATAAGGAAGTTACTAGTAACTTGGCATTACCTGAATCTGATACTCAGAAACAACCAGAAGTTGTTAATGATGATGTAGTGCTGTCTGGAGTTGATGGAGAAACACCAGGAGGTGATACTAGTTTAATTAGAGAATCTGGTCCAGAAAAGGAAACAGGTTTATTGCCTGGGGATGATTCTCAGAATATCAAAGAAGCGTCCACCTTAAGTATTGAAGATTTAATTAAGGAATTGACATCAACCACTAAAGACTCCAACGAACCTGAAGTACCAAAAGAAACAACGGTTTTGATCATTACTAAACCTTTGTACAGTACTACCCCTACCACAACTACCACTACTACAACCACAACAACCACCACACAAGTCCCAATTACTAAACCTGCCTTAACTACAAATTCTCCAACAACAACAGAAGCAATTGCTTTGGATGCCGTCACATCAAACCCTGAAACTGAAACTCCCACAACGTTAATTCCCAAAGACTCAGAATGGACTATAGTTTCTACAATTGCTCCTCATGGTCCTCAGAATCCACATAACGCAACTGAAGTACAACCCCAAGTTAACCTCCCTACTACTAGCACGTCATTACCTGAAATAAAACTTCCCCAGCCGTCGAAGCCCGTGGACCTAAACCCAATGCCGCAATTATCTGGTTTGGAAGAAACCACCAAACACTTAGATCAAGATATTTACCAGTTTGTTGCTCTGTGTAATGAATTAGCGTTCGGTTTTTGGAAATCTGTAACTACAGGGATATCCTCTGCCAGGTCTGTGGTTCTGTCTCCATTTGCAGCTACTAGTTTATTGGCTATGGTGTTTTTGGGAGCTAGGGGAGCCACATCGGGAGAAATGAATGAAATTCTACGTCTGGATGATATGGTTACATTCAATCCACATTTAATCTTTAAGAACGTTTCTGAGTCCGTGCAACAAGTTTCTAAATCTGAGGGTGTTGCTACTAGTGTTATACTGAGAGAGTTGTACAGTGATAAGTCCAAAGGGCATTTGTTAAATTTCTATAAGGAAAGGGCGAAGGCGTTTTATGATGGACACGTTGAGGAGGTTAGTTTTAAGGAGATCGGGGATGTTGTAAGACGAAGAACGAATTTGATTGTTAAAAAGTTAACGGACGGAAAGATACCTGAGTATGTGAAAGATTCAGGGATCAAGGTTAAGAGTCCTTTGGCTGGGGTTTCTGCAAGTATTTTCCAGGTATGTTTTTGAAAGTTTAGACTAGGTTTAGAGGTGTAGATCTAGAAAAGTATAAAGGTAACTTGATGTTGTTGTATTCCAGACTGATTGTTCAGACGCTTCAGTCGAAGGACGTGATGGAGAATTATATTTCGTTGTGTTACCTTCAATCCGCCAACGTCGCCTGGTGCCAGTCCCTGCTGCAGTTTGGCGTGATAACTTCCTGGCTGGATATGACCCTTCAATAGACGCAACTGCAGTAGCTCTAGGGAACAAAACCCAAACAATTAGTACTATTTTTGTAATCCCTGGCCAACAAGGAATAGCAGCTCCTGGTGATGGTTTGGCCCGCTTAGAAAAATCATTAATCAACAGTTCATTCAAAGACAAAGCCTGGTCCCGCCTTCTAATGACCTTAATCCCACGTCCTGGCTTAGAAGTTCAAATCCCCCGATTCCAACACCGGTCAATCATCAACGCCACAGTGGCTTTACAACAAATGGGGATGAAAGACTTATTCGATGCTTCCAAGGCAGATCTCAGAGGCCTCAACGGCGTCGCCAATGACCTATACCTATCCGACATTCTCCAAATCAATAATTTCGCCACCTGCGGCGAAGAACCAATTGGAGAAACCCATCATTCCGAGATATACCCCGCAACAGCCAACAGAACGTACAGACGCAGCCGGAAATTCAAAGACACATTACCGCCTGATGGAGCCTACTACGATTCTGAGCTCTCCGAAGAACCCAGAGATTACCAACGCGCTTTCCACGATCCATTACACGATCCAAGCCTGTATGCGTTACCCTTACCTTTACGACCTCGGCAAGCGCGTTTGCCCGATCCCCCACCGCGATTGAGGTTCGATCGACCCTTTTTGTACTTTGTACGGCATAATCCCACCGGATTAATACTACATATGGGAAGGTTTAATCCGCGATTATTGCCATGAAACAAAACACTCAAACTCAAACAAACGAATATAAATAGAAAAAAAACAAACAAACGAAGATCGATAACTAGTAAAACAAAACAACTACAACAAAACATCTGAAACCGAAAACAACAAAATAACAAAAGTTATTTATTTATTCAGAAATTTTAATGGAGAACCTCTTAAAATTTTTGAATGAATTATTTTACACTTAATTTTTATATACATGTAAATATCGTAGAGGTTAAGTTTTATATTTGTATTAGTGATGCCAAGCGCCAGTTAAAATAATTTCGTTTTTCTAAAAAAAAAAGGATAATTACGGAAAATGTGTTTACATAGTTAATAATTGAGTTGTATCACATAATCGATTGTTTTATCGCTTCCGTAATTGATATTATTACGTTACTAGGCGCGATCTGTTGACTTTGACTTTGATCATAACCTCACTTATCCTTTGTTCTCTTTACGTCCCGTTCGTTGTAATGTAAGTTATTTTTAGCCATTTCCCTGCCTTGTACATTACATGTCTCACATGTATTTATGATGTTAGTTGATGATTTGATGAGTTAATGATCGACGTATCGTAGATAATTGTAATTGATAAGTAACGAATTGCAATAATATGTTTAATTAGTTATTAATATGCGTTAATTTTAATGAAATAAAGTGTGGATCATTTTTTTAAAAGATACATTGTGACATAACCTCAATCATAACCTCAACCCTAACCTTAAAATGTATTGATGTGTTAAATGTGTTGCATACCTTTCAGAATGTTATATTTAAAATTAAAGTCGTATTGAGTTAAAATTGGTAAAACTATTAACTTAAGTTTGTTACAGTTAAGTATAAATTGGATTTAATTCGTTTCCAATCGTTTTCTATTTGTTTCTATGACGCACGCGCGTTGGTGGGTTGAAACTGGTCGAAACTAAGAATCATTGCACCTAAACATCGATCTGTTGTAGCTTAAGTGCTTTTTTATTTACGTTTTTCACGCATTACTTGGCGTATTTACGCTTTTCTTTTGATTTTTCTCTCAAATTTCAACGCCAGAGATGAAAATAAACAACACGCGAAGGTAAACACACTCCGAAGTTGCGAGCTTTGCAAGCAGAGACATTGAAAAAACAAATAAGAGGACGAAACATCGCCTTGAAGTTCAAGCTCGAGGCAATAAAAGCTCTCAATTCATAAACAAATTAAAATCATTATGTATACAACAGTACACAACCTACAAAATGTTATTTGAGGTTAAAACTTTAAAATGTTTACATTGCAACGTGGCATTAAAGTCAAATCAAGTCATTGTTGTTGTGATTGACGTGCAAAATTGCAATGTAATCATTTTTGTCATTTTGATTAGGGGTTTTCTCAAAAGATTGGGGCAAAAACATTTTTTCTAAAAGATTTCAAAAAATTTTTCAATCATGCTTTCAGGCGGGGTAGATGTCGAGACTAAATTATCCCAGAGGGGGACGAAACGACCCAGAATTAGTTCACATCATATGTCAGCTGCCCTAACCCTTAAAATTAAACTCCAAGCAGCTGAAATGGTTCCCAAAACTGATTTCAAAGATGAAACCACGAAACTGTGCAGAGAGTTTCCGTCCTTGAGCGAATACTGTGGTGAATGGAAGAAGAGTTGGTGCGAAGGTTTAGGGGAATATACTTTTCCACATGGTTAGGATTTCGGACATAACCTAACTTAACCTTACTTAATGTAGCTTAACCTTATTTATCTTTAAGGTGTGAAATATATAGGCAAAATGAAAGATTCCCAATTTCATGGACATGGAATGCTGATTTACCCTAATGGGCAACGGTTAAGGGGTGAATGGTACGATGGAGAATTAACTGCCTTTGCACTAATCTCAAAGGATGGTAGACAGACTGATGCGAATTGTCTGTTTCCCGAGAGGCGGTTCCACCGAGAAAAACATGGCGGCTTTCCGGCAAAAGGAAAAATTAATTTGACATCAGAGGGAAGAGCAAGCCAACTGCCATTTGGTTGTTACGACGTCGGAAGAGGGTATTACAACCCAGAGATGAAATGTATTTTGGATGATACGGGGCTGTTAAGACCCCCAATGGCTGGGGAAGAAAGTTGGATAAAACAACACTGTAGAAAATGGAAACAAGGTCCTGTGGGATACAAACCGCAATTGCATGAGTTTTGGTCGAGTGGTAAGTAAACTTTTGAACACCATTAACCTCAAAACGCAAGAAGTGATATCACTAAGATTTAATTACTTTAAGGAACAAAACATTCAGTCAAAGAAATCATGGAGGAAATTAGGAAGAGCGATAATATTACTCTGGGTGAAGAATAAAGAATAAAATAATAAAGTGTATTTTTCATACAGAAATAAAAATTTTACCAAAACAAAATTTATTTTTAGATGTTTAGATCATGTTTGTTTCGGTTTGTTTACATTTTCACCGAAATTAGGCCAGTTTTAATGACATAATGTAACTTAATCACTTTAATTACATTAATTATGTTTTGGTGATGGATTGTCAATGCGAAAAATACATATATGCATGTTGGGTTGCATACAATAAACGCAAACATAGGATAAATTAAACCCTGCAAAAGCTGATTTTTTAAATTGGTTTTCCTGATATACTACAAAATAAAACAAAATTATTTTAACGTAATATTATTATACATGTTAGTGACTAATTATGTTAATTTTATGGAAGCGATTTGTTTCAAAATGGCGGCTCTACAGCGTTTTTACGATGGCGTGTTTTTTTTGTCACGGTCCACGCCCGGACCAATATCTTCTGTAATTATTGTAATAATAATAAACCAATTTTTTTTTATGATTCTATATTAGAACTGCTATAAAAAGACGAAAAATGTTTACGATATATTGATTTTTGGCGAAATGGCGCACTAAAATAAAAAATGTTAAATTTTCTTTAAAAAATCGCATATAATTGTTTATAACTAATGAACTATGCAATATATCGACAAAATCTTCGGTACTTTTATAGACACTGTATATTCCAAAATATATTCCAAATTTCAAGTCATTCGGTTGAAAATTACCTGAGTTATTTGTCTTGGAACTTTAAAAAATCAGTTTTGAGATATGAGCGTTTAAAGTTTTGAGTAGCGTTTTAATCCTATAGCATGCGTTGTAGAAAAATCAATATTTGGTCCTTTTAAAATTAATTTTTTGCTATGAACTAAACAGTATATTATTTTTGTTACTTTAAAATATTAGTTTAAGCAAAAAAAAAAATTTTTGATTTTATGAAAATTTTATGGATAAATTTGAGGGTGTAATTTAATGATAATACTTAACGAAAGTAAAAGGAAGCTATACTCGTATACTCGTAAAATTGTTGTGCTGATCTATTTTCACCCCCGTTTGCAAACGTTGCGCGTGCATGCTTTTGACCTTGAATAGTTAACGACCCTCGCGTTACGCGTTAATAATTCGGGATGCTTTCGTTAATTAAATTAATAAAGTCGCGTTTTACTGCAAGTTAACACGATGAGTACCGCGGGGGTGTATACGTGTGAGTGGTAATAAGGGTAAAGTGCGTGCGGCGCAACAATTACTTTTAATTTGTCGTTATTATCAATTAATTCGATTAATATTAAACCATTAAAGTATAACTAAACCCAATTAGAAGTAAAGTTATTTTTTTTATTTCAGGTTTAATGTTTATGAATGTACACTGAGTAATTTCATGATAAATAATCTTCAGAGTTCGAAAAGTTCGTGACATTCCTTAATTTAATAATTTCCTAAGTTTGGATGAAGGAAGATCAGCTTAAGACAACAAAACAAAACATAAATCCTTGATGATCCATGATGTGAGCTCCCAAGCACGATAACAGTAATGAAATTCACACAAAAACGTAACCTCAATTTAACAAAAGCCAATAAATAAAACAAACTATTTGAGGTTATAAAATAATTTGACAAATTTTGAATCGCAAAACGTCAGTATGTTTTAAACCCGTGAATTAGTCGTTGATAAATTGTTAATAAATCGCGTTTGTTTTGGTCCATTTTCTTTTGGGATTTGGTAAATGAATTGCACGCGCATATAAATCAAAATGGACCAAAAGTTGCAAAAGAAACCGAACAAATCGATCGTATTCAAACCGCGCAAACAATTTCGAATACTTCTGGGACAATTAGACTTGAGTCAGATCAAGAAAGACTTAGTGGGCTACAATCAGCATCTCTATCGAGTGTTTACAGTTGCCGCCAAAGTCGATAATGCGCCGCCCTTTCTAAACCCTTATACTTATGTCAATCCACGAAAATTACAAGCCGATGCTGATCGCCTAGCACGCATCGATTCGGAGAACAAAGACTTATTGATACGAATCAACGCAATCAATCGAAGTCCAGTACTTAATTTAATTAAATCATTTAACATCATTTTTAATTGCGTAGTGTTTTAGCCCAGGGTGGATTGTTGGAGTAACTACTGCAAAAAACCAAATAGCATGCATCGCGTTGAGTACAACTATGAGAATTCTCGACGAATGACGGAAAACATCCGGATTTTAAAGTCACTGGAAGCTGCTGTGTGTATTTCTTTAATTAATTAGTGTAGGAAATTTAATATTAATTAATGCTTTTAATAGAAATCGGAGTACAACAAACACGACATGATGCAACGATGGAAAAAAGTCATGGGTGCTTTTGATGGTTATATTCGTCTGGGTAAAGTTCTACACACACAGCGACCTCTAGATGAAGTTCTAGCCAAGCAGCCATCTTTGACAAGTGGATTAGGGGCGGAGTTTGTACTTCCTCGTAGAAAGTAATAGACATAACCTCAATTTTTAACTATTATTAACTTTAACGTTGTAATTGTGTTTGCGTAATGTTTTAGAGCTTTTCTAGACTTAAGCATCAAAAATGGCGTCCGTCTAGGACAAATTGTTGTTGAACTTTATTATGAGTACTCACCCAAAATGGTGAAGAACTTTTTGGCGCACTGTGACGAATCAGCGAGGTACAATTACATAAATTCTCGGATTTTCTACGCGGAAAAGAACAAATTTATAGCTTTAGGTGACGTCACAACCAACAATGGCCGCGGTGGTCATTCCATCTACGATCAGGATATAAACGTCAAACAAAATGATTTAACCCCAACACGTTCTGGGCTCTTAATGGCAATGCCTGTTAAAACACCGGATAAATTCGATCCTTCTTTATCCATACGTGAAAGAATCAAACAGAAACCACCAGGGCCCAAGTACAACTCACAGTTTGCGGTGACCTTGTCAGAATGTCAATCGAAGACTGGTAAAATGCCGATTTTCGGGAAGATTGTCAAAGGTAATTCTGTTTTGAAGAAGGTTAACGACATGTTGAGGACTTTGGGGGCTCCGTTGGTGACGATGGTTATATCCAGGTGTGGGGTTATTCCGTTTACGAGAGAAGAAGAAGAACTGTTTGCGACCATACACAGTCATATGGTTGCGGCTGGGATTATTCTGGAATCTGAGGGCGAAGAAGATCTGGAAGAGTCGGAAGGACAAGATTCCGAGGATATTATTGCTGAGGGTTGATTGTTTACGTTATTGTGGTTTATAACACATACGTTAATTAGAAATAAAATTAAATGTTATAAAATGCGCGTTATTAATTTAATTTTGTTTTAAATTTTATTTAAGTTAATAAAAGGAAGATCAACGTCGCCCCGACGGTTGAATCAAGTTTGAATATGCTTCAGAATTAACACGTTTAGGATATACAGTAAATGTCAACCGACTGTACCGACCCGCGAAGCTTCGGACCTCCCTTAATGAAGAACAACGTCCCATTACTTATATATTTACCGAAGAAAACAGAAGTTAAAGAGACGTCTGCTCTGTTTTAAGTTGTTATTATTGATTCACTATTTTAATTATAAAAGAAAAACTTGAAATAAACAACGAAAAATAAGAAGTTTTTAATTTTGTTAATTAATTAATTAAAACATTGTTGTATTGGTAGAAAAATTAACAAAACAATGTAATAAATACTCACGGTTTCTAGTGATGGATAGTCCAACTAAATTCTTTGGATATATTACAGAAATTTCCTAGTTGAAGTTGGAAGTCTATCTAATCGATAATAGACGGCGTCTGCGTACTACAATTAAAAAAACGGTGGAAATTAATGAAAATTATGTTTTATGCAGGGGTGTGTTGCAAAATTTGTATGAACCGGTTCGCTCCCTTTTGGGGAGGGTAACCGAATGTTGATTTTGGACGAGACCGGACGAGACACTATCTATAAGACGGTACAAATTGTAGTGGGGGTAGTAGTAGTGGGGTGTTAGAACCGATAATTCCAGAAAAACCGGTTCCATCGAACCGGCTGCACCCCTGGTTTTATGGATATGGTAATTAAAAAATAATAATAGTAAAAGCTGATAAATAATCGTGTATATTACAGTTATCACCAAAAAATCCTTATTATCCTCATAATCAACACAAACTCGTGTTAAAATGTTAACATTTTCCGTGTGATGCTAAAAACGTGTGTGAGTTTGTTACAAATATTTCTAATAGTTTTCCATCATATTTCTTGGCAATCAACTTATTCAAGGCAAAGATGACGATGACAATGACCCGAAAAGAGTAACAATAAATTATCGTTAACGTATTTCATAACAATAAAATAAATATTTATCTAAAACCTTGGATTACAGACTAAAATTATGAATTACACTAAAACTTTAAGAATATACATCTTAAGAACACCCAGTTTTTCCCCTTTTTTATTTTCTTCAACTTTGTGTTGTAGTGAGTGTGAGTAGAATTGACTTGAATCTGCATAACCGGAATGAAGATGTTAATTAAAAGTTTGGTGTTGGCAGTACACAAAACATGGTCCAGGTCCAGGTCCAGTTCTAGATCTATATGATAAGTATTTACAAACCATCTTGACAACAACAATCATAATAAATAAACATTTCTCTCCACATAACTCACGATTCACGACGCGGTGAACTCAAGTCTTTATAAAACAAAGACTCAGCCCTCCGATGGCGATGCCTGACAATTACTTCTACAAAGAGTTGTTTGTTACCATAGTTCAATTTTCATTTATGTACAATTTAGGTTAGTTAGTAGAGATAATCCAGTCCATCGCAAATCGCAACAAGTTTCCACACGTTGCACAGTGTTCGATCACATGAATTAATTAATTAGATAATTGCTAACGTTAATAGTTGCTTAAATACCCCGTATTTATCATTAATAACAACCTGTCTTTTGTTCCTAACGCATAATTAACGCTAATATCATAACATTACTGTGAAATAAATTAAAATATAGATCTCTGAGTTCTTCTGCGTTTGCAACGTTCCAAAAACTTATTGTTGTTTTGTTGTTTGTTTCATAATCAGTTGGTAAGTAAATTAATCGTTAATCATTTAATTCTAGCCCTAAACTCTGAGGTTCCATTAAACAGCCTCGCGGTAGAACGAATTCACTCCTTTGATTGGCAGAGGATGCGCTTCGGTGTTGAGCACCCATTCGTCCAAGGATATCAAACTGTCGTTACTGAAGATTAGATAAAGGTACTAAACATAAACAAGAGAAAATTAATTAGTAAATGCCATTTTGTTTGTTATTCATAACCTAAAAATTACTTTTAATGTTTCAGCTAAAAAGAAACTTTGTTGAACATCGTCCAGTGTTGGGTCATCAGCATAGACATTCTTCAAACCGGAATAACCTCCTGCAACCCTGCAGTGTTTCTCCAAAGCCTACGGACACAAATAACATACATTAATAACATCACTGATAATATTTCTCGTTCGTGTTATCAATCAAGTCCAATTATGTGTGTTTGTTTTATGTTTATACAAACATTAAACAATTGATTAACATTTGACCTGTTTGTGGATACAAATATGGATACAGCGACTTTATAAAGCTTTAGAACTGGATAGAGAATAACAGTCGAAGTCGACAAGTTACAGTTATCATTAAATAACTAACAAAACCAATTTAATGTATCTATTAATTTGGTTCGTGACGTTCTTATTGCTTTTATGGAACTATTACCGCGATGTGTTTCATTATTGGCAACGACGTGGAGTCCCCACACCACCATTTTCCTTCTTGGTCGGGCACATGGGCCCAACCTGCACGTTCAAAAAGAATTTCGGTGTGATTTGCTCCGAAATATACAAGTAAATATATTTTTCTTTATTTTTTTGTCATCACGATTCACAAGCGCCAGACTTTGCACCTGGTAACGCACTTAAGAAAATGAAGAAAAAGAAAACGAAGAGACCACCCAACTAGTCACCACTTGGTAACCACAAACGACCATGACCATGAAGTGCCGATTTAATTTACGAGCTTTTTTTTCTTAAGCCTGCACATCAGTGTGCAGGAACAAGTCAAGGCACGCGCGTATTGTGAACTTAAAGTAGATGATCTGTCATTTAACTCTTCAATAACCTAACAAAAATTTTTACACAAAAATTCTTCCAGAGCTTACAATGAATATCGCTACGTCGGTTTCTACAATTTTACTCGAAAAGGAATCGTCCTACGTGACACAGACTTAATCCGCGACGTTTTGGTTAAAGATTTCCCATCGTTCCACGACAATAACTTCGACATCTCCGAAGAGCACGACATCATCTTCGGTAAAAACCCGTTCGTATTAAAAGGCGACCGTTGGAAGATCGTCCGCGCACAAATCACGCCAAGTTTCACCACTGGGAAAGTCAAAGCGATGATGCCGCTGTTTGTAGCAAACAATGCGAAACTTTTGCGGTACTTGGAGACCAAAACAAAAACGTGCACCGAACCCGGAAGTGACAATGGTTGCCAGGCTTTGGAAACTAAAGCTTTGGAAGCCAAAGAATTGGCGAGTAAAATAACATGCGAAAATGTCGCAAGTTGTGCGTTTGGCTTAGACGGCGGCTGCTTCGACCAAGAACATTCCGAATTTAGGGAAATGGGACGTAAATTATCACATCCTTCCTTTACCAACGGCATAAAACGCTTTTGTCTCTTCATCGTACCGTCCTTAAGCAAAATATTAAAAGTTAAATTCTTTTTCGACGAAATCACCGACTTTCTACGCAAAATCGTCCGGGAAACTTTAACCTACAGAAAACAAAACAATGTCCAACGCAATGATTTTCTGGATGCCATGCAAGATCTTCATGATAAAATCAATAACGATAAAGAGTTCGGTGAGGATGACATTTTGGCCCATGCAGGTGGATTCTTTTTAGATGGTTTTGAAACAAGTGCGGTTGCTATAAGTCATGTTCTGTACGACATAGCAGCTAACACTAACGTTCAAAACAAACTACGTCGAGAAATTGAAGAAATGTTATCGAAACATCAAGGTTTGACCTTTGAAGCCGTACAGGAAATGCAATACTTAGATTGTGTCATTAAAGAATCAATGAGGATGCATGTCGCGTTAATATCTTTAGGGAAATTATGCAATAAACCCTACAAACTTCCTTCTAGTAAATACGGTAGCTCAGGACTGGAAGTAACAATAGAACCCGGTACTATTGTTGTTGTTCCTACTATGGCAATACAAATGGATGAAAAATACTTCCCAGAACCCGAAAAGTTTGATCCTGAACGCTTCAACGACGAAAACAAAGACAAAATTAATCGTTTTGCTTATTTACCGTTCGGTGAAGGCCCCAGGAAGTGCCTAGGAAGTAAATTCGGTAGTCTACAAACAAAAATGAGTGTGATCGCCATTGTGAGCAATTACAAATTGAGTGTAAACCCAGAAACACCTCAATTTCCATGGGAATTGGATGGTATGGGTGTGATGAATGTTCCTTTAGGAGGATTGTGGCTTAATTTTAATAAAATCTAACAATAAAACCTTAAAAACGTTGTTAAATATTTAAACAATAAACAAACAAACGTAAGACTCTTATCAAAAGCCTTGGACAAACAAAATATTTACCAAAACCTTACTTTTAAAACCCAAAACATTAAAGTTGCTAAAAAATCAGTCTAATCATGAAGTTACTAAATGTTTATGTCATTTTAATAATTTCGATTGTTTTTGTTGATGAAACAAACGCACAGTTGCAAGCATACCAAGATTTTTGTAAGTTTCTATCAGTTTTTATCGAATATGTTTAAAACCTAACCTCAAAATATGAAAATTACTTTTAGTGGCACCCTTTGGAATCAATTTCAATGTGACTAACCTACAAAAAGCGCTTGTCTACCACGCACTGACCCTACCAGCACGTGACTTTATCCTGTTGATTCAATTCGTGGCCGAACGCGTTTGGTTGCCATTATTTCGATTGATCGAAACAAGGTTCAACAAATCGTTCGACTTTGACCTGCTCGAACCACCGCCCGATGTAATCAGTCATGCCGAAATGTGGGTACGACTAATCGGACGCTTCGCTAACGTGTTCTACAACTTAATGGAAGACATGGCCGACGTTTGTGATTACTTGTTGGATTTGATACAAAGTAAAGCACCGATATCCATTTTGAACGAAATTACTAACAATAACTACTAGTTTTTTGTGATTTAAATCAAAATAAAATACTGATGAAACGTTTAAGGTTTTAAAACATGTGTAATACTTACTTGTACAGCTTCCCATGCCCATTGGCGATAGATGGGATCCTTTGTGAGTCTGTACATGTAGAAATAACTCTCGATAACTTCCGGCCGGAGAATGTAGTACTTTTCCGAGCTTTTAAGCGCTTTGGCTTCGATTGAATCGGTGAACCTGAACGCTTCAGGGCCCAATTTGGTTGAGGAACGATCGTAGGATTCGTGGCATGTGTTCGTGATGCCTTTGGCCACCTCCATGTATCTTTCAGACAGCTCGTTTTTCAGTGTTTTCGCGCCCAAACCAAGCAAACCACCTTAAAACACACAAAATAAAACACATAACTCCACAAAACCTTCAAATATTGATGATAAACATGTAAATTCTATAGATAACATCAAATTACGTCAAATTACTTTAAAAAAATACCACATAATTATTGAATTCTTAAAAAAAATTAAAGTAAAACTTAGTTTTACGTTGGTATTCAACCTAAAAACATTCAAAATGTCTAATAAATTAATTTTATTGTGTTTTGTAGTAGCAATCATAGCAATTGTAAGTAAATTCAGTAGTTAACAAAAAAATAACCTATAAATTTTGTGTTTTAGTTGGTTGCAGCTGACCAAAACGCAATAAAACAAGAAAAGTTAGGTTATTTTAACCCAATACGTGGACCTTTAGGTTGGCCTATAAGTTACGTCGTCAGTAGCATTATCTACAACATCCCCATACCGGTATTTCTAAGGGATTTCATTGCTGGATACCTAGTACGTCCAGAACATAAACCAAGAGCTACTGAAGAGGATGGTGCTTATTGGGGTGATGAAGACAGTTATTGAAATCAATTCTAATGGTTTGTAATAATAATTGTGTGTGAAATAAATACCTGAAAAACAAGCCAAATGATCCATTTTGTGTTCGGGCCGATCAAACTTCAAATCAGCGAAATACATTAACCCGCCTGGTGAGGTATGCAACATCTGTTGCATAACAGCTTGCATCGCATCATCGTACATTTGTCGCGCTTCATTGTCTTCTTTGTTTGATTGCAACCACGCTTTGAGAAGATATTCATAAAAACTATCACCTAATGCACCCATTGACATGTGATCTGTAATAATTTCAAATTAATTATGGTGGTAAACTAGTAAAAACTAAATATTAAACAAATTTAAGGTCCTGCGTGGTAATAATCAAGATATAGTCCCGCAGGCCCTTAAATTCTTAAAATCCAAAATTTTAAGGTTAAAAATTTAAAAAAAATTAAAAAAACTTACGTTGTCCCCATTTACCCGTCTTGGGATTTAAATAATTCGGATATAAACCTTTAGGTTTATCCATAGTTTGTAATAACTGACGGATGTGCTCCACTTTATTGCGATACAACGGATTACCGGTGATATCACTAAGATACGTAAATTCAAGATGTAAAGTGCCAAACTCGGACAAAATACTGGAACCACCCGATGCCCATCCGTAATTTTTACTGCTCTGAAAAAACACAATTAAAAAATCAATAATTAATAACATAAATTAACATTTAGACATATCACTAGTAGTATTAGATCTAAATTTAATTAAAACGCAATTTAATTGAATGATTCATTCTCATCTAGACTTAGGAATCGAAACTTAGGAAATACATACTCCAGTTTTAAAATTGACCAATGCATGCGGTATGCCCGTGGCCGTCTGGAAGGCGGGCAATAATTTATCGGCGATCTGCGCCGCCTTGTCACGGAATAATGTGTCGCCGGTCAATGCGTAGCAAGTTAAAAGTCCGCCAACAAAACGAATATTCGTCTCGAATACGGACACATCTGAAGTCTGTAAAATTACACCCAAAATAATTACTAATTAAACAAATCATAAATAATTTTAATAACAACAGTACCATAGCCGCAACATTTAATTCTTTAGCAATCCAATCCCGCCCTTGCTTGTACTCATCCATCAAGCCCATAATGTACAGCGTATCAAGCCCGTCCATTATGGTAGCGCCCAATGGCATGGCGCCGAAAATGCTCGCACTATGGCCGCGCTTCGTCACCGGTCGTAGTTCATTTTTTCCCCACGCGTAGCGCACGTAATTGTCCCACGCGTGCTTCATCATCTGGAAACAACAAACAATTATTAGTTAATTATAGAAATTAATAAATTAAACACATAACTCATAAAAAAATGTGGTTAAAGTACACATAACCTAAACTTTAACCTAAAACTTAACCTATAAAAAAAATGTTGTGTAAATATTAACTACCTCTTTAACTTTATCTTGCATTACAACATCATTACCCAGCACAAACTCATAATTATAATCATCAAAACTATCACTGTCGTTATTCATCATTAATTGTCTTGTATCGCGTATATGATGATTTTCGTTGGCTAAATACACCCCTGTCCAAGCCATTACAATTATAACAGACACTAAACTCGATGCTGCTACTTTCGACACCATGTTTAACGTTTTCACTCAAAATCACTAATGAGAAACTATTAAAATAAAAATGTTAAGATCCAAGTATAATTGAGGTTAAGTTATTTCCACGTTGTGGTAAGTATGACGCTCCCACAACGACTAAATCAACTCTAAGTTATTGAGTTAACATTTCGTCTGATGTTCTGAATACTCTGAATATAATCATTCATTTGATGAGTTTGATGACGAATCGAAATGAGATTCGTGCGCATGCACACCACACACATTGAACTCAACACCAACACACAATACCAACAACAAGACATAAACGCTTATCATACATAATGTAAAAAATCGTAACGCTGTGTATTCACCTCTTTAACTTTATCCCTTTGTAATGAAACATCTGCATCAATAAACCGCGATTCATTCACGTTAACCGTCCGATTCGGGTCCGGAATAAACCTCACAGCTTCTGGTTGCGTCATCGTGTGGTTAATCCTGTTAACCCCGGGGTTAATCCATCGCTTACCACGGTAGTCGTCATTTGCAATCGAATACTGCACGCAGACCAGATAAAAAGTGCACAGAAACCCGACGGCGAACAACAATAGTAAACTGCTGCAACCACGGCGTTGTCGAAGCATTGTTTTAGCAATTATCTAGCTCGGCGTAAAAGTTTTCAACTTTCGGTTAGGTTACAACCGAGTATCGATAAGCACTGAGTGGCTAGATTAATTTTCATGCCGATAAAACGTCAATTCAATGCGAAATCAAGCACAACCGGTTCAAGCTGTCCTTATATGGCGCACAAAAATTTTTATTAATTATGAATTATGATTTAAGTATTGATAGATATAAAAAATTAATTAATTTTTTTGTGGAATACATTTTTTTTTTGGTTTCTAGTATTTATTTATTAATAAAATTAATAATTTAATTTATGCGTAATTATTTATTTCTGGACTTTGAACGCGAAACATTCGAGGCGATTCCGAGTTGTTGCGTTGAATATTTCAACCAATAATAGAGGAATCATGAAGTGAAGAAGTGGTATGTGTGGTGGTGATAAAGCTAACAATTACGAAATGTGTGCAAGCTTTGAAATGTTAATAACAATTGATAACAAACAGTTATCTGAACTCAAACACAAAAAAATTTGTAACAAAACGTCACTTGTTTTTACTCCCAAACTATTTGCAAATGTTGATAACCTTCGATAACTCTTTGTGTTATTTATTAATGCAAAGAAATAAGTGATTAGTTTTAAAAATATTGATGATTATATTTTAATTTATATTTTAAACAATCAACACACATATACATAATCCAATCAGAGAGTAAAGATTGAATTTTATTGTAGAGTAGAATTAATACACATGAGGATTAAGAGTAATAAGAGAAAATTAATTGCATCTCATTCATTTAATTAATGAATTAATCTTTATGCGTTATGAACAGTTTTAATGACTTTAACGACTTTATTACGTGGGTTAATAAGTATTGAGAAGCCAGTGATAACTTCTATATAAAGTACATGAAAAAATAAATAAAAATTTAATATAATAATAAATAAAATCAAAAAAAAAAATTTTGGCTTAAACAATAGTTTAAAGTCATAAAAATATTATGCCGTTTGATTTATATAAAAAAAATAATTTTAAAAGGTTTAATTCTTGATTTCATCACACCGCCAGCTATAGGATTAAAGCGCTACTCAAAACTTTAAACGCTCATATCTCAAAACTATTGTTTTACGTTGTTTAGGTAAATAACTTAAACAATTTTCAACCGAATGATTTGTAATTTGGAATATATCTTGGTATATACATTGTCTTTGTTAGTACTTAAAATGTTTACGAAATTGTGCATAGTTTATTAGTTATTAACAATTATATGACAATTTTTTTAGACAAATTTTTACTTTTTACTTTAAAAGTTCGCTATTTGGTCAAAAGTCAATATATCGCAAAAAACTTAAGTACTTCTATAGTGGCTCTTATATAGAACCATAAAAAAATAATGGTTTATTATTATTTCAATAATTACAAAAGTTATTTAACCAGCCGTGGACCCAAACAAAAAAAAACACGCCATCTTAAAAACGCTGTACCGCCGCCATTTTGAAATATAACGCTTCAAAAAAATTATTGTAATTAGTCATTGACATGTATAATAAAATCACGTTAAAATTAATTCGTTTTATTTTATAGTATTTCTAAAAAAAATCTAAATTCCTAAGAATATAGTGTTTTCCAACATTGGCGTTTAGCATTAATTCACATTCAAACCAACCAATATCGTTGAACGTGCTAACGAACCATTTTTTTATGTCACTGATACGTTATCGCATAGTTTCTATGCCATGCTAAATCCACGACACAAGCAAACAAATAGAATTTGATAAGAAACAATAATAAATTAACTTAAACTCGAAACCTAGACATGTAATATATGCAACTTAATATACACAACATAAAAAGCATGGAATACTTTAACAAATTAATATATAATCAGTAATTATACACCAACATTAATAATTCATTGGAAAGTAACTGATATAATATTAATGACAAGTCATATTTTCAGTTAAAATTATAACTCACATAACCTAGAAACATGCAACAAGTCAAATGTAAACAAAAAAATGAATTATTATTAGTTGCATACGTTGCATGTCAAAGGTGAATTTTATGCAACCCATTATACTCTTAAGTGTTATAATTGCAGTACTTATTGGTTTAAATGAAGTTTTGAATTAATGAACGGTCATTAGGGAGGTACAAACTGGTACAAAGTGTCCAGAGACTTAAAATCTTTAATTAATTGATTGATTGACCTAGTAATGTCGTTAAAATTCCCAGAACTCTGCTCATTTGTATCGATTTTTGTGTTTACAAAATTTAAAAACGAAACGAAATCGAATTAATAAAAATATTAATATTAATGTACAACTCTATTTATACTTTACTTAAAAAAAAACTCCCATCTGTTTACCAGATATAAAATTATCTTAGTGCGTAAATTTTTAAAATCTTCTTTTCAAAACTTTTCATAATTTTTTAATGCTCATTATCATTAATTCCTGAAGTGAAAAGGCTTAAACCCTTAAAGTCTTACACTCTTAACTTAAACTAACAAGAAACGTAAATTTCAATTAGATATTTATGAAAATTGTGCCTTAAACATGCTTAGAAATTTATAAACGTATGAATCTTTAAAAATCCAAAAAACATTTTATCGCTTTCTATCCGTTTGGAAAATACCAGCTGTGATGTTTGAATGTGTGTTATGTGTGTTAGACATGTGAGTGTAATGCAGGAAGCATTAATTACGCGATATTTTATTCGGCACAAGCAATAATGTTAAATTTAAATTTAAAACTGTCACACTGTCGCAATTCGTTAATTTGCGCTTGGCGCACTTGTGTCGCACTTCATTTTCGTGCGATAGGAAACCAGCGACAATTAGCGAACTATTTTTTTTGTGACCAGGACGAGAGCATGAACCAAAGAGTACTTGACATTGTTAGCGTTTGTCTGCGTGCCACGTGGTGCGAACAAAATGTCAATATAACAGCAACACTGCGCGATTTGTTTGTATTTTTCACAAAGTCGCCAATGTGTGAATTCGTAAAAGTAAATAAAAACTGAAGTACATCCCATAATCTGTAATCTATAATGCGATTACTTTCTACGACTATCGAGTTGGAGTTTCAATGACAAATTAAATGCGTTGTGCTTAAAATGTTGACAATATGGACGTAAAATACAAATCGGAAAACTTACAAATGCTTCCATTGAAATTAATTGTTTTCGATGGTCGTTTGTTTTGATTTTATTACATTAATGCGTAAATACGAACAAAAGAGCATCTACATTTTAGGTTAGGTTCTTGCAAGTCTATTACTGACTAGATTAGAACGTTATCAATTTAAATATGATTGCACCAAAAATAAATATTGGTAGTAATCAAAAACTTCCTAAAAACAATAACAAGAATGTTTTTATTCAATTGCGGTTTGATTTCGGCATAGACACGGCATCCGTTTCCTTTCCTATCATAAAACCAACGTAAAACTAACATTATCCAATCAAATCCATCCAAACTGAAAATGACATTTTTTCTAGAGTATATAAGGCTAATTTCACGCCTCATCAACCATCAGTGTTGCGCCAGTAAATCACCGGAAACATTACAAAACTACACGTGGAGTAAAATAATTATTTGTTTGAATCACTGTAACCGGAAATTAAATAAACGAACAAAAAATGACAGGCAGAGCATCGTCAGCATCGTCTTCTTCAGATGAAGATTACACCAGATCGCAATTACCAAACTTTTATAAAACTTACGGGGTAAGGATTTTAAACATAACATAACCTAACCTAACTAACCTTAACCTAACTTAATCTAACTAAAGTTAACCTATCTAAACTTAACTTGACCTTACCTAACTAAACCTATCTAAACCTAAACCTAACCAAACCTAAACCTAACCCAGCCTAACCTAAACCTAACAAAACTTAACAATCTTTAACCTAAAAAAATTGTTTTACAAGAACTTGGGAACAATCACAACCAACACTGGAAGTGTCCTCTACGAACACGATGCGTCATTAACCATCAGTCGTTCTGGACCAATCGCTTTAGAAGATCGTCACCTTCTAGAAACTTTGGCACATTTCGCTCGAGAACGCATCCCAGAACGTGTTGTCCATGCTAAGGGCTCCTCCGCAGCTGGTGTGTTCACTTGCACCGCAGACATAACCCACCTAACCAGCGCCAAAGTCTTCTGTTCCATCGGTAAAGAAACCGACATTAGGGTCCGCTTTTCAACTGTGGCTGGAAGTCTGGGATCAGCAGACACAGTTCGTGATCCTCGTGGATTTGCCATCAAATTCTACACGGACGACGGAATCTGGGACCTGGTCGGCAACAACACCCCAATCTTCTTCATCCGCGATCCCATTCTATTCCCAGTGTTCATACACTCACAAAAACGTAATCCTGTCACCCACGTTCAAGACTTCAACGCTTTCTGGGACTTCATTTCTCTTAGGCCAGAAACCGTGCATCAGGTTTTGATCCTGATGTCAGACCGAGGCATACCAGACGGTCATAGACACATGCACGGGTATGGTAGTCACACCTTCACGTTTCTAAACTCTCAAGGGGTAAAGACCTACGTTAAGTTCCATTACAAAACTCAACAAGGCATTAAAAACATTGCAGTGGACGAAGCTGCAAAGTTAGCTGGATCAAGTCCTGATTACGGTCAGAAGGATCTGTACAATGCTATTGAAGGTAAAAACTATCCGGAATGGAAGTTTTACATTCAAACCATGACGGAGGACCAAGCAGCGGAGACTCCCTTCGATCCGTTTGATGTCACAAAGATCTGGCCGCAGGGTGATTACCCACTACAGGAAGTAGGAAAGTTCGTCTTGAATAAAAACCCCGTGAATTACTTCTCTGAAGTGGAACAGCTAGGTTTCAGTCCGGGGAATTTCATCCCAGGCATAGGACCATCACAGGATCGAATGCTGCTGGGAAGGATCTTCTCATACCCCGATGCGCATCTGTACAGATTAGGTGCAAACTCAACTCAATTACCAGTGAATTGTCCTTATCGAGTGGCTAACTTCCAGCGAGATGGGAAAGTCGCGGTTGACAACCAAGGCGGGGCTCCTAACTATCATCCTAATAGTTTTGGTGGACCGTATAATGAGATCGCGGCTAGGAAGGGTTACCCCACTGTTAGGGTGTCTGGCACTTTATCCAGGTATGACATTGGAAAGAATGACAACTACACTCAAGCGTCAGACTTTTACAAGAATGTTATCCAAGAACCTGAACGTCAAAGGATCGCGGATAATATCGTTGGAGGGTTGAAGTTTGCTGTCAAAGCTATCCAGAGCAGAACTGTTGCTATGTTTGCTAATGTTGATGAGGACTTAGCCAAGAAAATCAGCAATGGTTTGAAAGCAGAAAAATTAAATGTTACTTTATAAATTCATTAATTGCTAATTGCTAATTGCTAATCACAATAAAAATAATGACAATTGTTTACAAAATGTGATTTATAATTTACCAACTGTGCACCTAATAATTATTAGATATTGTAAATCATAGACATAACCTAACTTGTCAGGTGAACAATATTTTTGAATAATAATCACAACCAAAGCTTAACAAATAAATTTAACAATTGAAGTTGTAGTTAGAAGGAAAAAGAGAGTGCATGTATGACAGGTGCATTGAAAATAACTAATAGCCGACGCAAACAAGAGCGGAAAGAGGCGGTTTGTGGCGGTTCGTGGCTGTTGGGTAATTGTACGTGAGTGTGTTGTGAGTGCGGTAGTCCCGGACATGTTTGAATAATTTATTAAAGGCCAAAGTGAATTTGATGTATGATCGCAGTGGGTACAGTGCGAGACGGCGGCGGTGGCGGCGACGTGATCGAGTGGTTGCATCGAACAAAACAGAATGAAACAAATCATTAAATGAATGCAATGGTGATGCAAAAATATTGATGTGATTGATGCGAAGAGCAAGCAATTTTTATTTTAAAAAAACAAAAGAAAAAAAAAACAAAAGCAAATAAAAGCTTGATTTTGTTGGCGTTTGTTTGTGTTTTACTATTTCATAAAATAACTTTAAACAAAAGATGAATGGAATTATAAATAAAGACATAAAATGTTATCAAAGTGTAAATTAATTGTTAATTGTTCATCATAATAAACATGTTATTGTGTAGTTGATTAAGTAAATATGCAAGTTCATGATTTATATGGTAATGTATGTTGTATGTTATCTGGATTTGGATTACAGTAATATATTTGCGTTAACACAATTGCGAATCAAATCAAATTAAACCAACAGGTTGCTTATAACAATTAAATTAAATTAATTGTAGTTGCAGTACGTCACAACTACAACAAATTAAGTATACAAACAAAAAAAAAGAAAGACTACTTGTCATTTGTTTCGGTTGTTTGATAAATACATGTCAATCATGGAAAATTTATGACTTACTTTCAAACACAAAACTATTTGTTATATTATATCAAAATAAATTAACAAAACTTGTTTTTTTTGTAGACTAGGTAATCAATTTTAGTAAATAAAAAACAAAATGTTGATTTTTTTGATGATTTTCTTGATTTTTTGAGTTTCTTAGACAAATAACTCAGACAATTTTCAACCGAATAATTTGAAATTTAGAATATATCTTGGAATATACATTGTCTATGGATGTACTTAAAATTTTGTTTTTATATTGTATAGTTCATTAGTTATTGATATAACAATTATCTGACAATTTTTTTTAGGCAAATTTTTCACTTTTTACTTTAAAAGTGCGCCATTTGGCTAAATGTCACTATATCGCAAACATTTTTTGTAGTTCTATTGCTGGTCTAATATAGAATCATAAAAAATTATTGGTTTATTATAATAAAAATAATTACAAAAGCTACTTGTCTAACTGTGGACGCATACAAAAAAAAAAGACAGGCCATGGTAAAAACGCTGTACAACCGCCATTTTGAAATAAATCGCTTCAAAAAAATTATTGTAATTAGTCAACATGTTTAATAATATAACGTTAAAATAATTTGGTTTTTGTTTGTAGTATTTCTGTAAAAAATCATTTTCTCAAAAAAAAACGTTTGCTACCGTCTAGTGTGGCATAACCTCTTGATGTAAGTAAGTTATCTAAAAAACTAACCTCAACTGTAACTAGAAATACCAAATCGAATGGAATTCTTCGTAATTGTAATGGTAGGCTATAATTCTTTAACTACGCCATTTTATTGTGTTTTCTTCTTGCACGGATTTCCTTCACGCTTTCATTCGCAGCAAAAATCTTTAACGTTTCTTTCAGTCTAGCGCTCCTGTTCGTTTTTTGTCTATTTTATGGCTAGTTCTGGTAATCTACCGTTTTGCAATCTCTGACAATCTGGAAACGTAGAATGTGTAGCAATCGCCGGTACGTGCGGGTCTAAAACGGCCACACCGATAGATTTATAAGCCAACAAATTTTCAACAGCCTGAATCTAACAAGTATGAGAAAATTTACAGTTTTCCGTTAATTGTCATTAAAGAAAATACAAAGTAACAGAGTAACAAAAGAATCAGAGTATAAAAAAAATAATCAGACACACTGGAATTAAATTACATTACAAAGAATTACTTGAAATGTTAATTCTTCACAAGAAAATTCTTAAGAATTCAAAAAAACAAAGTCAACAAGAAAAAAATTCTATTGTTTTTTTCTTACATGTCAAGCCTTCTATAATTATTTTTTTGTTTTTTTTAACGCATTCCAACCATACTTGCTTTGTTTTGTTGTTTTTTTCTTTATGATGATTATTTATTTATTCTAATAATCACAATTCATGTTATTTGTTTAAAACTCGTGATGTTTCACCATCAACGATTTGCAAAACTAATCACAGCGATTCACGCATCATGCCAACCGTGAATTGAAGCGAAATAGAGAAATTACTGTTATTTGTTGTTATTTGTTTGTCAGACATTCCGATGTATCAACAACCCATGTGTGTGAATCATACCAGTTTACAACAAATAACATATGTTGATTGAAACTTTACTACTTCAAATTCACAATTAACTGTTGTTTCACTTGGTATTATTCATAACTAGTTATTGCTTTATTGCATAACATAACATTTTTATTCAAGTTTACTTAATACTTTAAGTTTTTTAATTTAACCAATTACTCTTGAACTTCAATTGTACTTCAGTCATTAACATAAAAACAAAATTAAACAAAACACAACCAAAAATTACAAAATATACAAACAAAAAAAAACAAAGCTGTAAAACAAAAGCCAAACCTTAAACCTAAAAACTAAAAATAACAAAATGTAAATTTACAGACAAGTTTTCTGATGATTCATAATAAAAAAAAATTGTATGCGCTTTAATTGGTACAAAGAAAGAATGCATATTTTAATTTTTTAAATTCCACGAACGCACCGGACTGCTAAAAAACCATGTAACGAATAACAAAGCCAATGCATAAAAAGTAATTCAATGGAATAAATATTAAAGGTATATTTTAATTTTTTAATATATAATAATCCAAATCCAAGTTTGTAATTAACAAATATTTATTCCAAGAATTGAAACTATTTTCGATATTTGTTTTTTGCGGTGTTGTTTTGGTTGTATTCTTGGTAGAAAGCAATTTAATGGCGAATTGAAATTGTAAATTTAAAACTACGAAATGTGTACGTGAAATTGTTCTCTCACAGACTGGAAAGAAACTAGCGACTTTACCACCGACCGACCACCTTGAAGGTGAAGGTATGCGTTCAAGTTCATTCCATACGATTCCACTCGAGTATATATTCATGGTAAGGTATTCTTGCAACTGTTGAACTTCTTCATTTCGCTAAAGCGATTTCACTGCAGTCAGAAAACAGTGATGCAAAAATACAAATTTCGTTTACAAAATTAGTTGATAACTTTTATATATTTTGGAATTTTTTTTTCAGAAATACTACAAAATAAACCGAAATAATATTAACGTTATTTTATTATACGTCTTAGTGACTGGTTACAATAATTTTTTTGAAGCGATTTAATTCAAAATGGCGGTTGTACAGCGATTTTTCGATGGCGGTTATTTTTTTTTGTCTGAGTCCACGCCCGGACAAATAACTTCTGTAATTATTGTAATAATAATAAACCGATAATTTTTTATGATTCTATATTAGATCATCTATAGAACTGCTTAAGATTTTTGCGATATATTGATTTTTAGGCAAATGGTGCACTTCTAAAGTAAAAAGTACAAAATTTGACATAAAAATTGTCATTAAATTGTTAATAACTAATGAACTATGTGATATAAAAATAAAATCTTAAGTACATACATAGACAATGTATATACCAATATATATTCTAAATTTCAAGTGATTCGGTTGAAAATTGTGTGAGTTATTTGTGTTTGGAACTTAAAAAATCAGTTTTGAGATAATGGCGTTTAAAGTTTTAATTTGCGCTTTAATCCTACAGTCGGCGTTGTGATAAAATCAACAATTAAACCTTTTAAAATTAAATTTTTCCTATAAATCAACCTCCATAATATTTTTATTACTCTAAAGTATTGTTTGAGCAAAAAAAAAAAATTTTGATTTTATTTTTCATTAAAAAAAATTCTAAAAAAATACAAAAAAACGCGAAAACTTGAATTACAACTAAAAAAACTAGTACCGCGATGGAATTACAAAACATCTCAACAACTAATGTACAAAGTACATAAATAACAATAAAAACAAAAGAGAAAACTTTCTAATTCTCCAGCAACTTGATTCCTAACAATACAAATAAAAACTTTATGGAGTATTAAGGTCAACGTTACCAACAATACAATCAACAATGTTTCCTGGCAACAACAACAAAAACAAAAACAAAAAGAAAACTCTATCTACCAGAGTGAGTGAATCATTAAATAATTAACCAAAAAAAAAACGTTTTACAACCCAAACACTTAACGCTTCTTTGCTTTCTTTCTTTCTTCAAATCATAACATTACTCGTTTACCACTCAACTTCTTATAGTTGAACAACTAACAAATTCGCATCTAACAACAAACATCTGCGACTTGGCAAATCTTCACCTCACGATTCGACATTAACAGCGAACTTTCCTTATACAACAAACTTCACACAACAAGTTTACGTTTTGTATTAGGCTTAGAATTGGAATCAACGCCTCGAGCCAAAACCGCCAGACTAAATCTTCTTGTAAGCAAGTACTTGCTTTTACTAGCATCGTAAAGGTTTAACATTAACAACAAATATTATCTGCATATCGCAATATATCCAAAGTTAAACCAATAACTAGACAAACAAACAAAGGATACTTTGTGTGTTCTGCACAACGATAAACTTAACCTAAAACGGTAAACAAAACAAAACGACAGAATAAATATTTAATAACAAAAGATAAAAAAGTATTAACTTACAATAAATAACAATTGACAACTTCTCGCTTTGCTGAACACATACAGTACACAAAAAAATATTTGTATTGTCTGGTCGTACAACACAAATAAAAGCTAATGGTTGCCATTGCATGTTGTCATATCCAATTACAGGATTTCCTCGATCACAGTAAAATTCACGTTGGGTTTTTTTTTGTTTCGCATGGATTACTTTTTAATGCTAGTTTTTTTTATAAAAAGCACAAATGATCACTGACATTATCAATTCACTGGTTTTACATTTGTGAAGAATAACAATTGACAAACTAGGAAAACAAAAAGCAATGCCTACTTTGCTTTTTGCTAAAAAACAAAACAACAAGTTATAGGTGTTGCCTACAAATTAATAAATATTACCAAGATTGTGATGTCAAATGTCATTTATGTGTCATTTAAGTTTTAGTTGAGTGCCATATACGAAAAAAGTAATTATTTATACATTTAAACAATTCCGAATACAATGCATTCGTGATAAAATTCATTATAAAAGATTTCCGGTGTATTATTAAAAAAAATTACCGTAATTACCACAATAAAAATTTCGTAGTTTTATAATGTCTCGTGACAAGTTTAATCTACACCTTATTTAAATTTTAATTATAAATTAAATTAAAAACTAACCTCTTTAACTTTATTCCTCTTCATTTTAGCATCTGAATCAGACTCTTCCCCACCGGTAATAACAGGATGGTGATCACTAAACGAAGGTGGGACTGTGACCAATGGCGATTCCTGCACACCATCCCCATCGACACCACTCTGCGCTTGACCTAACACTTCATCTAACGGATTTAACACTTCCACTTTCGATTTGGACGTCGAAGATGACCGTGACTTCACCCCGTCGATATCCGGCCGTTCCAAAACTTTCAACCCCATATCCATCTCAATCTTAGCTTTAAGTTTCTCCCGATCGTCGATCACATGCGGATCCATTTGAGTGTCGTGATGATCATGCCGGAGGATCGGCACCGCATGGATCGAATCGTGTTCCATGTGCGGGGGCGGTGGTATTAACAACTCTGGTCCAGCACGTTTGAACTGATCGTAAACGCGATACACGCTGTCTGCGGCCATGCTGCTCGCATTGCCTCCGGCCCGAAATTCCGGCAGAAAGAAGAACGTGCCGAAGCAGACCAAACCGAAGGTGAAGACGACCATCAAGATGACGTACTTTTCTTTAGGGCGGAATGACCGCCGCAGGAATTGCGCCTGCATGCCGTTGCGTTGATGTTGATATGTCGGAAGAATATTACTCGACGCTGTCATTATGAATTATTTTTGAAAATTTTTAATTACACCACATTCCTTCCAACAAAACTCCCTTATTTTAATTGCTTCTTCAATTTTGGTTGGAGGTTATGTTCTTGATACACACAATTTACAAATCATTTGTTTTGGTTTTTTTATGGCTAAAAATTTACACTGATTTTAATTAGTGAATGATTAATCACCGTTTTTGTTAAAAGTTTTCCATTAGATACGAAATTTTGCTAAAGAAAAAGAAAATGCATAGCACACTGACATTGTTTTTGCACCTGGTTGGTATTTTGTGTTAAAATAAAATGCAATCACACACAACCACACTAAACAACAACCAATCACAATATTTTTACGTGTTGCTGCCACTTGTTTTGTACTTTTCCGTTATTTTCCACGGATTTTCTTTCCGATTGTTGCGATCGTACACGCGTACGGGCGCTCACCGTTTGTAGTACGCAATGAATGCAAAATGTATCCGATGTACTCGATGCCAGGAGTGACGCAAAGAAACATCCGAATGACAGCCAGTTACTAATCGGCACCAACCGCCTCACATCGGCTATCATCGGATTTTGCCTGACCCTAAAAAACAACTCTGAACTCTGCCGCTGCCGCCTCCTATGACTAACGAACTCAATCCGTTAATCAAACAAGGATCGTTCAGATTCCCACACACAGATGGCGGTCGAATGCATATCAATAATGTAACATGGGCTAACTAGGAATAAGAATAGCGGCAAGGGAATGAGTCACTAGCATCCCAGAAAATCCCCCACCCTCTCAAAACAACATGCAAAGCAATGCGAAGTAAATAAAATTTATTGATACATCTTGAGATCACTTATTTATTATGTTCTTCAATTAACAATTAATATATATATTCAATTACAATTATTTAAGTTATTTCAGTAAAAATTACGTAGTAGAAATGTAAAAAATAAATTTTAATATCACAAAAATAACTCAATTCAATCAATCAGTATCATCATCTATCGGCAGTTAGCTTTTAGGCTTAAATCTTGACATGTAATACTCGCAATCAGCGCAGTACAAATTCGGCGAAGGCACCGCCTTCTTACGACATAAATTGCATTTGTTTTTGTTTGCGTTGTTATTCGTAAGCACCGCCATATTGGGATTGTTTACCAATATCGGCGTGACAATGGCTTTCGGTTGCATTTGTTGAATTTGATTCGGGATCAATTCTTCACCTTTAGTTCCAGGCTCAAACGATACGGATTTCTTCAAAATCTGCTTGACGCCATTTTGCCCCTGGGCAGTATGAGACACGCTCCCATTTTGTATGTTCAATGTTTGTTGTTGGAGTTGTAATTGCGGTTGTGGATATTGCGGATTGATTTGGTTTGGATATCCGCCATTTTGTACTGGGTAGCCATTTTGTGACATTTGCGACATTTGCGATACAGGAACAGGCTGATACGGTGATTGATACCCATTACGCTGCGCTTGGACATATTGGGGATCGGGGTTTTGAGTGTTTTGAATATTTTGATGACCTTGATGGTAAGCACCAGGTAATCTTTGATAGGGAGATGTTGCTACAACTTGTTGTTGGTCGTATTCGTGCATATTGAGTGGTGGGACTCTTTGATACGGTCGATAACTTTGTGTGGAGGGTGAGGGCGATGGGGGATGGTAATAACCATTGGGAGAAATTCCAGAAACACCAGAAACAGGAACATTTGTGTTTGTTGAGTGTCCTGAATGAACTGAATGTCCAGAATGTCCAGAATGTGACGAAGGAGTAGGGGATTGTCGTACTTGAGCCAAAGAATAATTCCTGGGAGATGAAGAATACAATTCTTGACTTTGACCTTGATGTTGATGAGCCAAATGATTTTGTCCCTGTTGTGGTTGTTGTTGTTGTTGTTGTGGAGATTGCAAAAGTTGTGGTTGAGGTTGTGGAGGTCGGTAATACGCCTGATAATTCTGATGCGTATTCTGCGCATGCGCCAAATTCTGATTATAACTCATATTTTGTCCTTGACCTTGTAGAGTTGGTTGCGATTGCAATTGCGAAGGATGCATCTGACTGTTCGGGGGTACCACTTGATACGGACGAGTTGGTTGAACTTGATTGGGCCCTTGACCTTGATACACCGATCCGCCATTTTGTGTCGTCCCACCATATTGATTACTCACAGTAGACGAATGTGTTTGATAAGTTGCATACGACGTCGATGTATATTGTGAATTTCCGCCATTTTGTGGACTTTGATACACATTGTAACCATTTTGAGGCGGCGTACTCGATAACTGCGACGCAGGAATATAATTAGGACTCCCATACGCGTTATGGTAAACATTTTGAATTTGTTGGGGTTGTGTTTGACCTTGAGTTTGTTGTTGATGCTGTTGTTGGTTTTGTGAATGTAGCTGAGACACCGGATGTGGAGGTGGTTGATAAACCGGTATATTAGCTGTTGGACCTTGACTTTGCCCTTGAATCCTATCCGAATTGGATAAAATAAACTCCCGCTCTTCACGACTTAAACTAGTCTGCATCCCCGCAGGTCGTCCATTACTAAGCCCATAAAGATCATCTTCAACATTACCCCCTCGCAAATTACTAACCCCGTTAACAACCCCATTAACTCCAAACCGTTTACTTTCGTAATTCTTCATAACCTCTTCTTCTTCCTGACGAATCTTCAACTCATTCTCTTTACGTAATTCGTTTTCTCGCAACGAGATTATTTCTTGTCTTATAGCTTGCGCTTCCGGTTTATGTCCAGCTGTTCGTAGGACTCTTTCCAGGATTGGGTTAGGAATATAACTATCATCTTCTTGATCGTCAGCAGTTGCCACCAATATAACTTGATCGCAAAAACTAACAGATTTCTTTTTGAGTCTAGGTTTTAACTCATCGTCCAAAAACTCAGGGTGTAAAGTCTTCTGGACTTGCGCAGTCAACATTTCGACTTCTTTAATTTCTTGTTGGATCAATTCCTGAGGGACTTGTTGTTGTGGAGCTTGTAGAACTTGTTGGACGTGATGTACTTGCTGTATTGGTACAGCACTAACAGGACCATCATCATCTCGCTTTGGAGATTGTCTTACCCCTTGGAACTCTTTATTCAAATAATCAAACTTATCTTGCTCAAACCTGGAAGCCAAATCTTTAACAGAAGTAATCTTAGCTTCCGATTTCATTTGGGTGAAAGAATTCTGATCAATTTGAGAAAACCCAACTATTCTTTGAGTATTAACCTCATCAACACCTTGTTGGTTATCTATAACCAAAGTTTTGTTGGTGTTCCCATTACCATTACGTAAAGCCTGCTTGGCTTGCAGTTCTTTCAACCAGTTACTTCCACTTCCACCAGAATTGGAAGAGTTGGTGACAACTAACCCTGGATGATTAACATGATCCTTAAACTGCTCCTTACCCTGATTATTCAAAATCTCAAGTCGTTTATTTTGTAATTGTTGCAATAAACCCGAAACAGGGGCAGTTACATGTTTATCGTCTTGTAACTCAAGGTTAACAATATCTTCCAATGGAGGTGGGGGTGGAAACTCTTCACTTGGTTGGCGGGAATGCAACGCTGAACCAGGAGGACTCGGATAAGGTGGTAACTCCAACAACTGAACGCTTGAAGGTGCACAATCAACCTCATCAACTCCACTATCAACATTACCAGAATTACCAGGACTTAACAGACCCCCAGGACTTAAACAACTTAAACCTTTAGAAGGACTCTGTTCTTGATGAACGTCCGCATGAGTCACCACAGTTTGATGCCTTTCATAAGGACTCAAAGACCCTCGACCCTGATTGATATCAAAATTAGAATAAACATTCTCTTCCTGTTTAATCCTCAACTGCAAATCAAACTGCAACTCATCATTACTAAACCCGTTCATTTTGGATAACTGCGAAGTAGTCCGTAGTGGCGGCGGTGGGGGGACTTTGGCAACTGTCAATACCTTGCCAGCACTACCATGGAAACTTTTCCTCATCAATTTAGACCTTTCGAGGTTAGGATTCGTACAGTTCGCCAAATTATTCCCTTTAATCCCAGTAAACTCTAAATGTCCTTCACTCAAATACCCAGACATAACGTCTTTGTTCATTAAAGGATTAGCAATTGATTCAATCCCAATGTCATCAATTGAGGTTATGTTGTTGCAAGTCATTGGATTTGTATGATCTGGCTTCAAATCAGGATTACCTTCAGTCAAATCCGGCATACTACGATTCTTCCGACGTATTAAACCTCCCATCAACAATTTCCTTCTGATTTTATGCTGTTTGCCCTTTTTATCTTTCTTCTCTTCCTTCTCCGCTGTTTCTTTGTTTTTCTTCAGCGTGTCTTTAATATCCGGCGCCAGACTAAAATCTTTCGAGAAGATTTTATTCCTATCCTCACTCCTCGACCGCTTTTCTTTCAATTTAACAGCTTCTTTATCTTTGTCCTTGCGTGACCTTGAAAATATCGATCTGGACTCCCGTTCTTTATCCTTATCTTTTTCTTTATCTTTAACTTTATCAGGCCTGTCATAAATCAAATATTCGCCGTCTTCGATTGTAACAGGCGCGAGTTTTTTGTTCTTCTTCGGTAAGGTCGCGTAAATCTCAATGGATTTGTTAATCAAAGGTTTGTCATTGGAATTCAAGATTTCTTTACTGTTCTGGCGTGATAACCTTTGCAACTCTCTGGAATTAGATCGGCTGTGTCTGTTGGAAGCACTACCACTTGATCCTTCACGCGTATGGCGGATTTCAATAGGATACGAAGGAGTTTTAGAGTTATGTTTGAGGTTATGATCATTAGAACCACTCAAGTTCTGCGTCATTCGACGATGTAGACTTCTCGCACGCATGATGCATGTGTTATGCTTCATTCTAGCTAACGTTAAAGTTTGAGGATTGTTGTAAGGAGCATTCATGGCTGCCCTTGCTTTAGTTGCTGCTGCATTGCAAAGAGCTAATGCTAGGACTAAATCATGTTCGTCTTCCAACTGTCTGGATTTGGTCAATAACTCATCGGCTTCGTCACATAGAACGTCGCAATTCACCATGACAGGCATTTGTCCTTGTTGTTGATTTTGAAGGTTAAGTTGGTTATGTTGGTTATGTTGATTGTGACCTTGGTAATCTTCAGGTATCTTAGCCAAATGCCCCATTTTCATTAAATGCTGAATTGTGGACATTGTAGAACTGTCATTTGAAGATAAAGAATACGAATCGTAACCAGCGTCATTGAATCCCGTCGATGATGAGTCACCAGGAGTCTTAACTCTTGTAGGACTTCCTGGTAAACTGTTACCAGGACCGTTAGCAGACTGTGGCAACTTGCCCACTAAATACAAATACGGGTTTTCCATTGTGGTTGATGAGGATGACGAAGCACTGTTACGATCCCCAGACCAATTTCCCGAATCTCTTCTTCGGGGGACATTCAAATGATCAGGAATGTTAATCCCATCATTTGTAGTGGACGAGGAGTTACTCAAACTCCTATGGATATTGATCTGCGGCTTAAAATGCTGCGACAGCGGAGATAAAGGTCCTGACCTTGAGTCGACACAATCATAACCTCCATTTTGTATTTGTATCTGCGGGGATTGTGATTGTTTATAAATACTGTCCTGGATAACCGATAAATTCTGATATTCGTTGTAATTCAAGTTCAGATTCCTTGGGATAGGTGGTTTACCATCTGGGTTTGGTGTAATGGCACGTCTGGCTCCCATGGAACCAATCCCCATGGCCTTTTCTGGACTTGGCGTTACAGATCGCCGCATCCCTAAATCTTTTTTGTTGTAAAACGGCGTTATAGCTTTTGGGGCGTTCTCTGTGCACACAGGACTACCACCTGGAACGGCGTACAATAGCAATAAGGGTTGATAACGTCCTCGGCGACATTTCTCAACAACTTGCTCCCAACGAGGACCAACTTCCCTCACAGTAGCGTCATCGAAATAAATCCAAACTCGTAGCTTAGTATGGAAAAAGAACGTTGAGTAATGTTTACCGTAATAGGTAACAACGCCCACAAGGTTATGTGAGGTTAAGTCAGACCATCTTTGATCAACAACACTGTGAAATACATCAGCAAGCCGCAGATTGGTTCCAATAGTAGCAAAAACATCCATGATGTGTTCTAAAGTCGGCCGTTCCGAATCCCAAACAATACCAATGGACACTATCTCAGGGTGGTTCATCAATGACCTTCTAATTTGAATTTTGGCACCACATGAACTCTGAATACACAAAAACAACAAAAAACAACGTAAGTCTTCGTGCAAAATGTTTAAAAATGGTTATTAACTTACAGGACAATCACGAATATCTCCTAAATTTCCCGCTTTCTTCAAAAGCAACCCAAACGAGTCTTGTATCCCAATATTTTGATTGGACACCGTGGCACGGACTTGCGATGTTAGCGCAGACGCAGAAATATAATGCACCATCTTTAAAAACAAAACACAAAGATATAGAATTTATTCTTAAAGCAAATTAAGGCAAAGAAATATTGATAAATTGCAATAAAAAAAAAGAAATTTGAGGTTATGTTACCTGTGTGAATGATAAAGGTTCGGAAGATCCGCCACACGCATCGCAGATACTTTGTTCGACCAAAGTCATTGCGAACTTTTGATGCGGAATGCAATGTCTAGCGCTGCACATGTCTTCGGATTCGCCGTGAGCGATATGCGTGTGAATCCTCAACAACATGTTTTCGAAACATTCAGCAGCATCGTCCATGAAACCCAATTGAAAACGTTGCTGATCAAAGAAGCTTTCAGCCAAAGCTCGGCGTAATGCATCCGGGGGCAGGGCGGTTTCATGGCTGAATTGTAATTGGGAGAATAATTCCTGTAAACCAAACAAAAACTTTGATTAAAAACACTACCATGGCAGACTAGATTAGTTTAGATAACAAACTGATAATAGGTACAGTAAACACCAATTGTTTTATGTTTGTTCGGTTTCGTTCGAAAAAAAAAACAAAAGTTTTCTACGTGTTACATCACTGTTACATGTAGACTAGAAATTACGTTCTTAGATAACAGATGGCGACACATTGCAGTTTTTGCATAAAAAATAAAAAAAATTGTTTACAACAAAAACGTTATTTAAAAACACAATAAAAGTGGTCTAGATTTCAAACTGATAAATTGTAAACAATTGTTTTTTGTTTGATATGTTTCGTTAGAAAAATAAACAAAAAACAAAACAAATTCAGTTCTTAGTTAACAGATGGCGACACATTACAGTTTTTACAAGAAAATTAAATGAAAATTCTTTTAACATGAGTAATACTTAATGTTTAATTAGGTATTAATGATTTATGTAATATTAACGAGTTATGCGATTAATTTATTCGATAAATGCTATTTGTAGACGCATGAATGAGTAGAAATTTACATATTTGCAAATTGCAAATTAAACAGATTAAACAAATTAACTTAGAATGGCTTAGTTGGAAGGTAATTGCATAAATAAAGGTAAACTACTATTACTTCCACTTGAATTAATGATATTTATAAGCTTTGTAATGTTCTATACTGATTTTTCCATCATGAAATGTGTTTTTCTTTAAATTTTTTAACATAACCTCATTTAACATTACTAACACCTGGATTCAGTTAAAATTTAATGGATTTCGATAACATAATCTTCCATTAGTAACGTTTTTAAATCCTGGTTTTGCAATAAGCACCGGGAACTTTTACATTTTAAGTTTTGAGTCACTTTTTCTTAAAACTCTTCGTAAGCTTTCAATTTGAAGGTTAATGGTTGCAGCGTGAGTGGTCAGGCATTGTCAGACATCTTGTAAGAAGATCCCAAGAAGTTACCAACGTAAAATTCTAAGAACTCCTCATTCAGAAGATGAAAATGAGTCACTAAGCTTAAACCGAATTCTGACATTTTCTCTCAGGTAATATTTAAAATTTAAGTAATATTTGAGTAATATCTTATCAAGATTTAAGTATTCAGGTATAAATCGATGTGTATTCAAATTAGTTACAAGTAAAACAGGAAGTGTGGTTGTTTAAAGTGTAAAAGACCATCCGGTGTTGGTAATACCAACAAAAAACGTTGCAAAATAAAAATTCGTGACCAAAGTACAACTTTTTGTGATTTTTTTTACTACAAAAACACCAAAAACTACTATTTCTAATAAAAATATTAAAAAATTGTTTAAACAAAAGTTGTTCGTAATAAACTAATAAAGATTTTATCTTAGTAACATTTTTTGA